>JAWNNL010000648.1:1177500-1370618 GCA_035045005.1 Liodrosophila aerea
CTTGAGCTGCCACATATTCTTGTGCGGATTTTTCATATTGTAGTCGCAAACATCTTTCAAGATGTCCTTTAAGTAGCCAATGGGTGGATTGGTTATATTCACCAGATCTTTGATATTATAGTACTGATGCTTTTCGAAGGCATGGAACAGCATATCCATCACAGCATTCTTATCGGCACGAGTCTTTTTGCCTTCCGCCTTCTTCCGTTCGCGATATTCAATATTGTTTACATGGTCCTTGACAGGTTTAAAGTTCTGTACGATTTTGTCAAGAGGCTGCATCCGACGCTGGGGCTCCGAAGCCTTCCGTATGGAATCCAGCTTGAGTTTCATGTAGCAACTGTCAGCGTTGGAACGACATTCTAGCTTTTGTAAGATCTGACCTTCCATGCACAACTTCTCGCTGTCCGAGGCTGCTTCCGTGCCGATACCATCACTTGGAGTTGGTGTTGATGGTTCCGTGGAAAAGACGCCCAGTGTTTGATTCGTCACTTCTGACACGTCAAGCACATGTTGTGTGGGTATTTTTTCATCTGGATCCAATGCAAGTACTTCTGGCGTTTATTCAATCGAAATTTGCTGTTTCTCTCCCGGCGTCGTGCTGATACGCAGATTTCCCACATCCATATCCGGGGTGGCCTTTTCCCATTTCTGTGCTATGTACTTCGGTAGCTGTACCAGCCAGACGCTACATCCAGCATTGGACAGATCCAGCTGCTGGTCGATTATTTCTACATTTTCTTTATCGTCTTCAGACATGTTTAATTATTATATAACTTACGTTAAGCTCAACTGCAAAACGAAAATGCAATTGGGAAATAAAAATTTGACAGCTGGTGACACAGTGTTATTATTTTAGTCATATCGATATATGTATATATCGATATTGAAAGTGAACACAAGTCTAATAAAGCTGGCTTTATTTTGACCATAATATATTCACTTAAAACCCCTCACATGCAGATTACTACTACTAACTACTACTGATATCTAACTACTATTACTACTAGCATCTAACTTTTTTATTGAAGATCAATGGAACTACAAATTTTGTTCAATAAATTTCATTTTATTAACAAGAGTTGATGAGTGTCGATATTATCGATAGTTGATAGCGTTAGCTATCGATATTATCCCACCTTTAGAACACACAGCACAGTTTGACATATGTGTGTACATACATGAGCATTCAGATGTACATACATACATATATAGAAACTGTATGCAACCGTATAGTTCTTAAATCAAACTCCCCTTTTTCAATATGTGCACATACTACATATTTGAAATGCTCTGCTTGAAATAAACAAAGTCGTAAACACAGATAAGAATTTGCTGAGTAGCACAAAATATATATGTAAATAAACCTGAAGTCTGAAGCTAATCTGAATATATGTACATCAGAATATATGTATGTACATACATAAAAAGAAGACAAGTATTCTGAAGTAAGATGATCATTTTGCAGTTATTAAATTTGTTGTTATACATACATACATACATATGTATCGTATATGTGTATGTTATACAAAAAGGTCTCAGTTCATTTATTTATTTTTTTTTGCTAAGTGAATATTTGAACAACTACATTGCCATTCCATTAGCGTTATTTCATCAGCCACAGAAAGTTGAAGATAGAAAACGGTGACAAGAGACAGATCCTTGACAGACATTTGTGCAATGACAACAACAATAACGATAAAAATATGTGAAGCGTGACCAGAACAAAGATTGCTCAAAGATTATATGCACATGTATATACCCTGCATACCCTGCATAAAAATAAGTTACTATAATGTTTTGAAGGGACATGACGAGTTAATAATGATGATAATTTATATATAATAATTTTACTAAAAAAGAGTTGTAATAAAATGTCTATGATGCATGAATTGGCATAAGTTAGATGAGTGTTGGAAACCGTCTTTAGACATCAGACTGGTGCTTTTTCGGGAAATAGCTGAATTGGCAAGCCTGATCTAGACTTGGGCAATATGGCGAAAGCAGAAGCTGGTCACACTGAAGCAAAGCTGAAAGCGCGCGCGGTCAATACGTGCAATATTTACAACTTTATTTCATTACAGTACAGGGTATTTGTTAGTCAGCCAACTGCGAATACACTATACATGTGTGAATCAAAAAAAGAAGAAGTCAAGTGCCAACACGCGTAACGTAACGAAACGTAAACTCAATACGTGCGATGCAGAGCGAAGGTATGTGTGTGTGCGTTTGTGTGTGTTTGCATGTAATCGCCTTTTAGCTGCCGTTACTTGTCATTGCATGCTCACACATACATAAGTATATACACACATACATACATCCGCATGCAAAAGCACATTTAATCAGGCGCCCGCGTCCCTCAGTCGCTTGCTGTGGCAATGCTCGGTTCCTGAATGGGCTCATGCGTGAGCTACATACTACGTGGGCCATCATTACAGTCTCTTCGTCGTCTTCATCTTCATTTTGCTAAAACATTTATCTGCTTACACCCATCGCAAGTGTTTGTATGTGTGTGTGTGTGTTTGTGTGGGAAAAATAATATATTTAATATGGCAAACTTTTTGATGTGCTCTAATTTATATACAAACATTCAAGTCGGGCTTGTTCGTCACATAGTCTGGCAACGTTGTCGCTCTTCTGTCTGGTCTGGCAACACTGTGACGCTAGCCTGTGTCTATGGCTTCTCCACTTTCGTTAATGTAAATTTGTTTTTACGCTCGATGGCAAATTGCGCGCTTGCTCTCACGCAACCCCCCACCACCCACACTCCCTCTTCACCAGCGCTCACCTCACGCCCATAACGCACTTGACTTTTGTATGATGTGCGTTGGACCCGTTAAAATTTCATACGTCAACGCAAGAGATGAACCATCTACCATCTACCCCTGCCGCTCGGCCCCAACACCATAACCAACTTTTCGCGAGACCCTTTTTTGCTGCTGTTGTTGAGCGGAGTGTGGCCTTAAATCGCTTGCATTTAAAAAATTTGATTATGTGATATTCTCCGTGCGGGGAAATTAAATTTATACACAGATTCACAATTTTTGTCTGCCTGATTGTTGTTGTTACTGCCGCTGTCTCGTATTTTCATTTTTTATGACGGCTTTTCCGCATTTTCGGCATCAAGCAGAAAGGCAACGAACGGAATACGAAAAAAAACCCAAAGCAAAGAAAACATTAAAAAACAAATAAGTAGGCGAGTGACAGTAGGGTGCACTCGACACGTCATTAAATTCACAACTCTCGCTATTATAATATTCAAATTGGAAATGAGCAGGCAGTAGTCAAGTGCAAATTAATTATTTAACTATTTTAGAATAATTTACTTAACTCAAATTATTAAATTTAATTTTTACAGGGTATTAGCGAAGCGAGTAATTCGTTCAACAACATGCGACATGCTACTGACATATTTAGTCGTCAGTCAGTGAAAATTGGGTTACATTCACTAGAGTTACAAAGTAACCGCAATGTAACGATTGTGTATTCCCGACAAGAACATTTGTTCCTTTTTTTTCGGGTAATACCCTTATCAAAATAAGGATAATGTTTCACATTGATTTCTGTTTGGCGAAAAGTAAAACGCTGTACTTTTTCATCTAAAGGAAATGTGAAATGTTTATTAATAGTTGAAAATGTTAGGCTTTTTGGATTAATATTATTTGAGGTAATTTTTGTTTACTTATTTAGGCAGTGAACAAAAGGAAATAAAATAATAGTTAACAAAAATTGACAATAATATTATAATAATAAAGTTAGGTAAGGTCTTTGACAGAATTGATTCAAATATAATATTGAGCTTATGCTACAACTCAAACATCATTAATCGCTCTATATTACAGGGTATGCCAACGTCGTTATTTGCGTTGATTTGATGGCTTTATTTGCAGTTGTGTGTTAAGCGACTTAAAACAGCTTAAATGCTCTGCCGATGCTCATAAAAAGCTGCGAGTGGCGGACTCCGCAGCGAGGGACTGAGGGAAGGGTATGCTGATATCGGAATGTGCGTGGCATCAAGCAGCGGCACGGCATCCAGGGTCAAGGAAGATACTAGTAGAGCAGGGACAAGGACACATTTGCGACGCATTGGCATTCGGTGACGCGGCATATAGTACGTAACTCAAGTGAATGTTGGGAATGTTGGGTGGAAAATGGGGCAAACGGACAACGGCTGGCGAATGTTTTGCAATTTATGCATAATTTATGCAAAAAGGCAACGAAACAACAACAAGCTGACATTAATCAGTATGCTTTATTGACTCGAATGCTTCAAATGAGTGACTAGGAGAAGAGGGATGCTCTCAGATAGGGACATACTACGAGTATACTCGTACCACATTCAGTTCAGACTCATGACATTTGTGCCCGACATTCCCATAACTTAATCAAGAAATTCTTTATCCGCAATTCCTGCACCTTTCACGCTCTCTCTTTCTGTCCGTGCGTGTGTGTGTGGGTGTGTGGGTATATATTCTCCGTCATCTCATCAATGGCGTTAATGACCGTTGTCGTTCCTATTGTGGTCTCTGTGCCTTTTGTTTTCACATAATGAAAGCGACTTTGACATTCCGCCTACATTCCACTCTCACTTCTCCTCTCCTTTCTCACCTTTCCGCCAGTTCGTTTTCTTCATCGTTTTGCGGTTGACATTAATTTTTTTTTTTGTTGCTTCAATGAGGAATTTTAGCAAATTTCCTATAAATGCCACGTGGTTGGTATTTATGAATGGCATGCATGATTTTTACCGTAATTGTGCCGCCTGCAAATATGTTGTCTATTACGAAGTGATTTTCCATTAACTTGCCCTTTGTGACTTTGACATTGACTTTGGCGAGTGGCAACCCCAGACAAATGGCAACACCGGCTTGTCAACTTAAATGGTTCTGATTACACTATTAAAGCGTATTAGGAATTTGCGAAAAGGGTGAATAAATCAGCCATTAACTTTAGAGTAGAGATAAATGAAGAGAGAGTGGATAATAACGATATTTAGTACATATATTTATACATATATAAATGTATGTAAGTATATAGTATAATAAGTGCGTATAATGAGCTACATCTCATTAACCGCATCACTGATGTCAAAGGGACAGAAAGGCGTCTACCAAGATAACGCAGTAGGAGTAATTAATGCAACCGAATGTTTGAGTACAAACGAAGGAGAAATAAAGAAGAGAGAGAGAGAGCACTGCAAATCGAAAATTATCTACATATATTTTTTATCAACGCTTTAAAGCTGCCACAAAGCTCAATAAAAGTCGACGACACGCAGTTGCCGAAAACGTAATTAAAATTGTAATTGAAACTATAACTTAGCGTGTGAGAGTGCTGCAGTCGTGACTACACGATACCCTGTAATGAGCCATAGATACTCTCTGTGGAATGTATAGAGATATGGAATGGATATTTGTTTTATAAAATGTGTTGAAAGGGCTCAACCAGATCAATTGGGTTTTTGAGGTTAGAATTTTAAGGTTAGGATCAAGCACTTCATGAATGAAGCAAATATTTTGTATAACTTATCTATATACTTTATAATATATACTCCAAACTCTTTACTTTATATCTTTTACCCTCTATATTCTAGATTTTATATTCTGTTGTATTTTAAACTTTACAATAAATAAGTGTTTGAACTCAATATTATAAACTCTATATTCTATTGTCCATATTCTGCAATAATTTGTGTTCTATATTAATCTATACTCTATAGTATAAAGTAGAGTCTACAGCCTTTATTCTATACACTATAAGCATATGTACTATTCATACTGTTCCCTTTACTCTATGCTATATGGCATACTTTTGTAGGGTATTTCACAGCATTACCTTGACTAAAACATCCGGACAAATCGGGTATAGTTTGGTCGGAAGTGGGGCAGGAGGGGTGCGGGGGTTACCTATTATTAATAAGCAAAATTTCGTATTCAATTCGGTTGAAGAGGTCGGACAACATTTGCCAGGTTTCAGTTGCGTTTATGTTGGCCAATCGAATGGAGCTCAACACAACGAAATTCAAATTGAAATCAAATATAAAGTGAAAATCGGAAACTGAATCGCAATCGGAAACGCTTAACGGTTAACGGGTACGCCTAAGGCGAGCTGCAAAAAAGGGGCAAATGTGCCACGAGCAGAGCTGAGTTGCCTCTAAAGCACCGCATTAGCTGCAATAAACCAGCAAAAACAAGAACAACAACAATCGATAACAACAACAACAACAAGAAGAACGATTGCAATGCATTTGAATATGGCATTTTGGGTGTGTGGCACGCTGCTGGCTCTACTGCTTGGCTGGCAGCAACGCAAATGCTGGCGCCTCATTTGGCAACTGAATGGCTGGAGGGGCGTGGCACAGCAGCCCATACTCTGGTTTCTGCTCTGCATCAATTTGCATCCGAACAGTAAGAATTCCGTCACACACACACACACACACACACACACACACAATTCTCATATTTAATTTACTCTTTCTGTTAGGCATACTGGATAAGGTGACACGCTTGCGTGTGCTCTTCACACGTCCCTTGGCCATACTAATCGGCACACGTGCCCTGCTCTATATAGATGATCCCGCTGGCATGGAGTGCATACTGAATGCACCAGAGTGTCTCGATAAGACCTTCATGCAGGAGGGATTCTTTGCGCGACGCGGTCTGTTGCATGCGCGTGGTAAGTAGAGGGATTCACACACATTCAGTCAATCAATCATTTACTCATTCATTCACTTTAATAATTCACTCTCAGGTCAGAAGTGGAAACTACGTCGCAAGCAGCTGAATCCCGCCTTCAATCACAATATCGTCATCAGTTTCTTCGATGTCTTCAATACGGTGGGCAATAAGCTGATTGAACAGTTTGCCACACAATCGCAGCTGCATGGAGACCATGTTCGCTTCAAGGATGCCGAGGATATGCTCAGTCGTGCAGTGCTCGAAGTGTCCTGTCGTGAGTAGTCTACAGCTCGGAATATAACTTAACTTTTTACAGTGTATGCTTAGAATAGACCTCATATTTAGAGCAGTGTGTTGTACTACACTTACAGATTTATATAATTATATAGTAAGCTAATTTTTAGCAGTGTATTGCTATAGTTTAAATTTCATTTAGGGAACCCAACTATTGAGCACTGATAGCTATATAATATTATCTATAATATTATCTATTATTATCATTAAATTTCATATAATTAAAATATTAGCTCTAGCTTAATTGAAAGACACTAGATTTAGTTCATCGAGTTATTGCAATGCATACAGTTTTCCAGTCAGACAAGTTCTGTTCATCGTATTGGATGTATGAAAAAATCATAAAAATTATAATAATAATAACGTAAACAATTAAATCTGATTGCTGCTGCTGCTGCCACTGTTACACAACCGTTGCCCAACCGTTGCACAGTCAAATCATCGTCTGCTTTCGCCCGCCCTTCGCGACGCGACACGTTTACCCAGTTTCCATGCAGCTCACGTACACGGAACCCAACTCAAAGCGTCATTGAGTTGCACAGTTCCCCTACCGATTCTACCCCCCGTAAGGCCTAAAAGCGGGGGGAAGGGAAAACCAATGTTGAATTGACTTGTGTGTTGAGCTGTGTAAATTATGATTAGACAATTGTACAATATGTATTTGATTGATTCGGCGGGGAAAACGAAAGCAAAAAAACCTCTAGACAGTTGAAAATCTTTAACAAAATGTTTGGAAAAGCTGTGGAAATTGAAAATGTATAAGACTTGCTGCAATTTAACTGTAATTAATTGCTGTATAGCGGTGTTACTATATAGGTGTTTTGTAAGCCAATTTATTGTTAACTAATCAGTGCATTAATTAATTAACTTATATATATCCAATATTTATATAAATACTTTTGGCTATAGATAGTTTCTTCAGTCTTGTGATTTCTACCTCTACAGATTTATTTGTTAATTAATCTCTTCCCTAATCTTCCTCCCATGGCAGTCACCATTATGGGCACACCAACGACCTTCACACAATCGGATGACGAGCACATAGCCACCACGTACAAGAGGTAAGCACAGTCAATTATCGATTCCCCTCGAAACTCAGCTAATGTTTTCCTTATAGACTATTGGAGATCTCAGCCATAAAGACGGTGAAGCCCTGGCTACAAATTGATTTTCTGCATCGTCTTTTGGAGCCACAGCTGTATGCCGAGGCGGAGGCATGCAATCAGCTATTGGTGGATTTTGTGGCAGGGATTATACAGCGTAAGCATCGCAAGTGGCAGTTGCGGCAGGCAATCGATGACGATGTGGATCAGGATGTGCCATGGCAGCGACGCATCTTCATTGAGCAGATGTTCCAACTGGCGGCAAATGGTGAGCTCACGCTGCAGGATATCGAGGATGAGGCACAGAGTATGGTATTGGTGGTAAGTATTAGTGCAACTCGAAATCCAGTTTATGCGAATTCTGTTTCTCTGCTAGTCCTTTGAGACCGTCTCGAACAGCATAATGATTGCTCTGCTCTGTCTGGCCACACATAAGGGAGATTGCCAGGAGCGTTTACGAGCGGAAATTGGCACAGTGTTGCCACACGGCAATGACGCAAGCTATGTGGGCGTGGAGCAGTTGCAACAGTTACGCTATCTGGACGCATTCATCAATGAGGCACTGCGTCTGTTGGCCACCGTACCGATGAATTTACGCCATGTGAGTCGTGACTTTCAGCTGGCCGCACGTGAGGCGATTGTGCCACAGAACACGATTATTGTGCTGGACACGTTTAATATGCAACGGGATGCAGCCTGGTGGGGCGAACGAGCCACACAGTTTGAGCCGCAGCGTTTCCTCCACCAGCAACCCGATCAGGAAGAGGAACTGGACTACAAGGAGACGGGGCAAGAGCATGGGAAGCATTCGACACAGCGAAGACACTCCTATAGCTTTCTACCCTTCTCCAAAGGGCTGCGCACCTGCATTGGTATGTAAAGCGATGAATCGATTACATTGACACAGATTTTAACTATCGGTATCTGCTTTCAGGTCGTCGCTATAGCTTCTTTATCATGAAAGTATTCCTGGTCAAGCTATTGGCGAACTTTCAGTTCCACAGCGAATGGCACTTGGAGCAGCTGCAGTTTGTGGAGGGCATCTCATTAAAGTTTCGCAATGCCGATGACATCCACTTTCAGATACATCCACTTAAGAAATAATATTTTACTTTATCATAAAATTTTTTTTAGTTAACTTTTGTCGTATATTTGATATAAGGGTTTTTTTTTATTGGATAATTAGTTAAACTTATTTTTTTTAATAGAATATTACTAAGCATAGTATAGTTTTACAAATTGGATTGCTGTTTGTCTGTCGTTTATACACTAGTATCTTTTCAGGTTTCTTCAAATATTTTGTTCAATTCCTATAAATTCCTATCTTATTCCTATAGTAGGCATTCCAGTTGGGTATACTTAACAACTATAACTCTTATCTATACATTTCCCTCTTTATATATATAGATTTTTATCCAACTGTCAACAGTAACTATATGTAAATCTTTATAATTATTGTATCTGAAAATAACGACGTACATTGATGTGATGAGTGCTAAATAACAGCCTACTGTCTGACTGACAGTCTACTTTATTTGTACCCTTTTTGGGCATACATATCAGTTTTACATTCTACATTTACTTAGGTAAATTTCGATAATTATCTTATCTTGGGTTGCTTTGCTTGTTAGGGTAATTTTCCTATATTTTATTATCTAGGGTTTTCCCTTGTTAGTGTATATTTCTCATATTTTATTATCTTGAGTTTAGACTGCTATTTGTGTCTTAACTACTTATGTCTAGTCTGGGGTTTCTATTTACCCAATGTCTATATTTTATTATCTGTTTAATGAGCCTATCTCAATACAATGTCTAGGCTCACTGGCAGACGTATTAATGTTTAATAACTATATGTAATATAAGGTTAAACATCCTGGCCCTGTTGAAAGTTTTACTTTCAATAACACAGCGACCAGGTTTTTTTTGTAACTATATGTTATATAATATAAGCTGAAACATATATCTTTATAATTGTTGTATCTCTATACATATATACTTCAAATTTTTTAATATATCTCTACTATTTACATGTCTAGGTTCTTTATGTCTATTTGAAATATTGCAAAATTCTTGAATACATAAAAAAATATATATAAACGTTTAATAAATATATGTATGTCTACGAAATTTCTTGAATCTGCTACATATTTTCAATTCTTTATGGTTTGAATTTAAGTTCAAGTTCAAATTCAAATTCAAATACTTAACTTTAACTGTGGAATTTCCCTGCTTTTCAAACGTTGTGCTTTCTCTAAAGCTTTTAGACAAGTGTTGTACCGTTAGTCAAGCTTGCCGCTAGCGTAAGCTTTGAGTACTATAAAATCACTCTCAAAAGCTATGTAGAGCTTTAATGCTTGTCATTGATAAATATCATACTAAGCTCATAGAAGTGCGCAAGTCATGTGGTAAAGACGTGGCTAAAAGCACCATAAAAGTTTATCAAGAGTTGGCATTGAAATATTACAGATATGCATATTTAAGATTGAAGTTTTCTAACTCTTATTAATACTTATTATTGAAATATAACGGTTGTTAGATGTATGTTATTTATTATGGTTGAATACTTTATAATATAAATAAATTGTATAATAATATAATAAATTATAATAATATAAATATGATTTATTGTAGCTGGAGCAGCTAGGGCATTTATAGTACATATGTATATTGCACACTATATAGTGAAATATTGATATTTATATACAGTTTACTTGCAATATTATAATATACTCGTACATGTACTAACTTTTCCTTGAATAGAAACTATCATGAAAATCTAATTAGAACATCTAAACCAATATTTGAAATGGCAAATTTGAAATGCACTGTGAAAAGTGTAAAAGTATTATTCTCACTTTAAATATAAATATTTGAAAAATTATTTTACAAATTTAATTAAGTTAATATACGATAAATATTTGCAATTCTATAAAATATTATGTTTTTATATGACCATCGTAATAAAGGTATAAATACCAAAATTATTAATATTAGGTATACATACCAGAATATTAAATTATGTGTGCTGTGCTCAGCTTGAAGGCTTGATGCCATAAGCTGAAGACGAAGCTATAGGCTCTCTTTGAAGTTCTCTTGTGTGAGTGTTGGCGCTGGCAGAGCCAGCTGTCGAGTGCGCTCGTCTATAGTGTTATAGTTTATGCTTTAATCGCTGCCAGAGTCCAACTAGGAGTACTTCAAGTGATAAGTGCGCTTAACTCGCTTTACACTTTAGCCCTCGAACTTTCTGTCTCTCGCTCTCCCTCTCAGTGTCTCTCAGTCCCTCTGTCCATCTGTCTGTCTGTCTGTCTGTCTCTTTGTGAAATTGCTTCGTAATGCCAGGCGACAAATGTTGAGCAATTACGTAGCCACGCAAGCCTGGAACACCGCCGTACGATAATATGCCACAACTGTCAACAATATTTCCGCTGCAAAAGTGTTGCTTCAATGCGGCACTCACTCACACTCACCTCCATTTCACACACTCATACCAGCTACCAAACCCCCTGGCCCACCTCTCCCCCCTCGCACTTATCTACTTGCCCTCAAGTTATCAAATAGCGCAAGAACTGTGTGTGTGTGTGTGTGTGCGTGTGGCCTTGACAGCATATGCATATATGTATGTATGCATGAGTGTGTGTGTGTGTGTGTGTGTGTGCGTGTGTGCAGGTGTTTAGTACTCTCAACTGAAGCTTCATATCATACATATCATTGTCAGTGCAGAACGACCGTGACTCAACTTCAGTTTCGCTTGACTTCTCTAAAGACTCTCTGGAATACGGTCCAACTGTCGGCATCGTCTTAGCAACTAAACGACAGTTACAGCACAGCAACAGCATCATTATAAACTAGGCAATACACTGAGCGAAATCTAGCTACACTATAGCACAATTTATTAGCTGCGCAAATTGTGAAACTTGAGCTTAAAGAACTGTTTTATTTTTAACGTAGTAATGAGAAGTAACTGAAATTTTATTTACGGCATGTACACTGTGCGAAATTCGTAACTTAAATATTAAAATTGTAAGAAATCATAAATGTATATTAATTGTTGTCAAAACATTTTCTCTGTGTGTGTTAGGCTCCCTTGCTCTGCCCCACTTCATCTCTATTTTATTCGCTAGGTGTGTGTGTGTGTGTGTGTGGGACGTCAACGAAGTCATTAGGTAAAGGTTTCAACTGGCGCACGCTGGGGTCTGAGGCGGGTGCCACGCCCAGTCTGCAATGGTGTTGATGTTGTTGTTGGCATTAACCTGACACTTTCCCCATTGCCGTGTGGCATGCCTCACAGGCAGGCAGGCAGTCAGGCAGGCAGCAGTGTCGGAGTCGAGTATCGCATATACACTGCGAGTGAGCAGCTCAAGAGTGTCCTCTGGCTGTCCCTCTATCTATGTGTGTGTGTGTGTGTGTGTGTGTGTGCAAAAATTTATAACTGTAAAAGGCACTCGAAACACACTCGCATGGAAATTTGCCCGCTGCATTTTTGCTTTGATTAATGTGCCGGCTAAAAATCGCTCCTGATAAAATATGTGTGTAGCAGGCAGGACTCTGCCACGAGTCCTGCGACCTCTGACCCTTGTGAGTCAGTGCTGTCCTTAAAGTTGGCACTTAATTATTTAAACAATACCTTGTTTAATTGCACCTGTACCAACTATTTTATTTCACAACTTGGCCCAAAACGAAAGCCCTAAAACTTAAAGGGTTTTGAGCAGCCAACGCCAGCATTGGTTCGCTTCAATATCGGGAACTTTTCATTCGGTTCTATTTTCTCCTCCTGCAAGATCTGATTAATGCGATAATAGACCAAGGGCTTGACCCCCTTCCCAGGCAGTTGGCCATCAAATTCAGTCTTATACCCCGTCTCCACTGGCACTGGCACTGGCACTTGATCTGGACTCTTGCCAACGAGTATTTTGGTCAATTTGATCGCTTGCGGGGAATTCACAGCGATATCTATTGATACATTTGCATTCGGCTGCGAGGAGTTAGCCAATGGAACCTGACGCTCTCCATCGACCTCCATGGATTCCTGATTGGCATCGGAAATCACCAGCTGATGCTGATGTGTAATCAAATTAATATCAATATAATTATTAGGAGTTATCAGAAAGCTCACCTTCAAGTGTCCCTCCAATGAGTTGGCATTACTTTCGCAATCGAGTGGATTCATTTTGAATATGTTTTTTGTTCTGTTTGTTGTACTGTTCGAATTTGTAATGAGTCGGAGAACACATGTACGCAACTTCACCAACGAAAGTGTCAATGTCACTTACTGCTCGCTTCCTAGATTTCGATTATTCCGACAGCTTACAATGTATAAGTACCGCACAGGACTCCCATCAAGAATAGTTGTCAGTTATTCAGTTAGTTCCGTCAATTATCAATATTAGTTATTATTATTTAGCTATTATCTGCCCCTCCCCCTAAAAACTTCAACTTGACTTCAAATTAAGCTCTTCAAGTGTGTTGGTCGAACGAAGTGAATTGAGCGGAGGAGCACATCTGGTTTTATTTCAATTCTTTTTTTTGGGGTACCGCCGCCTCTGCACTCGGCACTCGGCACGCGCCACTCGCTGCCTGCCACTTGCCACTCGAAGTGCGCTAAGTAGTGTGGCACATAATGACAGGGCTGGGAGGGGCTGGCATGAGCTTGACTTGCCTCTACACAGCCTCTTGCCTCTTGCCACATGCTGCACAAATCCAAAATGCAAATCGTGCTGAATTGCATTTTTCGTTGCTTTCAAAAAGTGCACAAAAATTGTTATAGGCAGACGCTTGAATAGTTGCAGTGGCGTCAGCGACTCCCTACTGTTGCCTCCCCGTGGCTTGCCATGTGCCACCGATTGTTGTTGTTGTTGCAACGAGGCGTTGATAAATGTGGCAGACGCCAACGCCAGCGCCAATGTCCAGGGGCAGAGCCAAAGACAACGCCAGGCACAGTGTCATTGCCACTGCCACACACACACACACACACACACTCGCACACACACAGTGTTGCAAAATATCCACTGAGCGGCATAAAATGCTGTGTCATCTGGCGTTAAAAATGCTGCAGTCCTGCAGCTAATAGAGGCTCTGCACAATTAGGAGCTTACACTGTAAGAAAAGATTGTGCACTAGGCTGGAGCGTCTGCACTTGCACACCTATAAACGTATATTACCACAGTTTCTCTCAGTGCATTCTCACACCCCCCTGGGTCTCGTCGTTGTTGTTGTGTTTTCTCTTTTTCGTATGCCCTTTCGCTTTCTTCATGGTAAACGTTGTTGACAATTTGTCGACGTGTCAGACGAGTCAACATGAATGTGACAAGAGATGCCGACGCTGACGGTGACGCTGACGTCGACGCCAACGCCAACGTTGCAATTGCTGACGAGACAACATTAAATGAATTGTTGCTGATTTCGGCAACTGGACTCTCGTCCTCTTTCATTATGTGTGATAAAAATTGCGCAGGTTTTATTGTTAAGATCGGTTGGATCATTAGGTATTCAATAAGCAAACTGTGGCTAGAAGAAGACTCGAATCACTGCAGATTTGAGCATCGCAGTGATGCGGAAAGTGTGGCCGTATCTTACCCAATAGCAACAGCTGATTTCCATACCGAAACCGATAATTGAAATAAATCAATGGAACGAATAGATAAATGTATTAAACGCATTATACTTTATACCACATTTTAAGAATATCCCTTCACCTTATCCATTTGAGTTATATTTCTACTTCTTCTCCCATCTTTCACTCGTTTTGTTTACTTTCTGCAACCCTATCAGCTGTTCGTGTGATTCGTTTGTGATGTTTTTAAAGTTATTTTCTTATGCGATAAGTTAGTTATAACTTAAAGTGTTATTTCATGGAAAGTTAAGCTTATGCAAGCAAATCAATATTAACTTTTTTTATCTATCTATGTATTCACATATACTTCTACGCCTGAGACTTTTCAATACTGCGTATATGTATCTCTCTATAACACCCATTTGGGCGCCTAGCTACCAAGAGCTATGGGTGACGGTGACTGCTCTATAACTCCATAACTCCATATCTCCACATCTCAATCTCCCTCTGGCTCCATCTCGCTATCTCTTCAGCTGCCTCTACACTCTCTTCCTCCGTTGCTGACTGGAAAATTAATTTTTACACACGCGTAAAAGTCGCAGCGCCTCGATTTTCGTTGAAGCATATAAACGGCATAATTGATATATTGTGTGTGCACAGCGACGTCTATGTGTGTGTATGTGTATTTATCGATATACACATGTGTGTGTGTGTGTGTGTGTGGGTGTGTACATATATGCCGATATCCATGGCCAGACAAAGTCAGATGTCAGACATCAGTCGCCTGTCACGGGACGAACGTGTGGGGCCTGCTCCGATGTCCTTATGTGACTAATTACATGCAATGTCAATTTTTCGCTCATCATTGCATCGGGTGGCAACCCTGTGAACGATTCACTCAATGCCAGCGCGAAAACCAAGAAAAAAGAGCCCCACATGTTTGGACAGTTTGTGGACAGTTTGAACGCTCCACTGTGGTCATCAGCATGGTGTGTGTGGCGAGTGTGTGTGTCTCTGTCAGTGTGCAGTTATCCCACGTATGTATGTGCGCATATATATGTATATATTTTTGTTTTTTATTAAATTTTTCATTATTTGCTGACAGCTGTCGGTAAATGGAATTGTTTATTACCTGACTACAGCCTAGGCCCTGTTGCTCTGCCCCTCTGCCCCACCCTCGACACATCGTTGTCGGTGATTATCATAACGTTTGCCAGAGACAGGGCTGCAACAGACAGGCGACAGGGCTGCCAACTGGGCCGTAAATGTTGACAGCTTTTCGGCAACCAAAACAACATAAGAGCAAAACACAATTGCGGCTTTTTGCAGCCTGCTTAGATTTGCCGTTATTTCTGGATTTAACTGTAACAGTAAGGGCATGTGTTAAAGCATCATCAGGTTGAGTGAGTTGATGTGCATCAATTGGCATGCTTTCGCATTTCGACAAAATCGAACCACAAAACACACAGAAATCGGCAAAGAGAGCGAATAATGAGGATTTGGTCACTACAGTTTCAATGACTTTCAATAAGAACCTTTGATACTACGACATATATATATAACAAATAATTATTTAAAAAAGTAGGGAAAGCTACAGTCGGACGCAACCGAAAGAAGGAGACCCCGTACTTTGATTTGCCCTGGGCATCGAATTATGTGTATTCATACACACATACACTAATACATACAAATATAAAAACAATAACCAATACTCATACAGAAATTCACACTGACAATCAAAAATCACGCATACGCCCTAGTGCCCGCGTACACTGCGGCTTCCCCCCTCTCCCAGCCACATGCCTACTACAGAAAATTGATTGTCCAATATCTCCGGTGTTTATTATCCGATTGGGCTGCAAATCGCACCAAACATCCAAAGCATCTAAAGCTTTATTCATGCAAAGTAGGAATACAATGAGTCTAAAACTGTACAAGCTAAGAAAATTTTTGTAAATTTGAGGGAGTGGGGGATGAGTTATCAAATTAAAAACATAAACTTTGCCTGCCTATGTAATACACGAAGAAAACAAAAAAATTACGTCCCTATTCTTATAGTTTCCGAGATCTCGGTGTTCATACAGACAGACAGACGGACAGACAGACGGACAGACGGACAGACAGACAGGGCTATATCGACTCAGCTCGTCGTGCTGATCAAGAATATGTATACTTTATGGGGTCTGCCACGCCTCCTTCTGCCTGTTACACACAAATGTCATTTGCAGAAACTTAATAGACCTTTTCGCACTTTTTTTAAAGTACAGGGTCTAACAGAAAATCACTAAAGTTGTGCTTGCAATATTGATATTCGATTTTTTTAACCATGAATATTAAGAGCAACACACGACAGCAACAAGAAGCCATCATACGGACGGACAACTACAGACGTACGCACCCGTAAGCAGGAGAACCTGTAAACGCACAGCGGGACATACTCATTTAAGCACTTTATCAGTATTTAAAGTGTTGAAATTTGCATGATATTTTAGTAGATATCGCAGCTCAAAGAAACTAGACTTATTAAAATACGTTATATAGGCAAAATACTTAGCATATAGAAAGATTTCTTTACATTTCTTTAAATATAAAGCGTAAATGTTATTGAATTATATCAGATATAGATTTTATAGACCATATCAACTGAAATTTAGAGCTGGCATTGAGTCTACAAGATTCCCCGGAACTCGGTCTTATTCTCCTCCTCCTCTCTTTGGCTGCCGCAGTCTTACTCTCTCCCATTCTCTTGCCTAAATCTGCAACTCAGTTTGAGTCTGCTGTTGACTTCGTCTCCGGTTTGTGGCTACTTTTGTGGTATTGGTGACGCTGCTGAGACTTGTCGCAAGACAGACATGACGCCAAAAAGAGCAGAGAGCAAGAGAGGAGGTCTGAGAGTGGAAAAGAGAGAGAGCGTGTGTGTGCGAGCAAAACAGCTAAAGGAAGTAATTAAAAGCACAACTCAAAAGGACATTTTAATTTAATCCCTTTGAGCTTGTCTCACTGCTGTCTCGTCGCCATCACAAACATGCGCCAGCCAACGAGAATATAAGAGAGAGTGAGCCTGCGAGCGAGGCAGCGATAGACCATAGCCAAAAATTTTATTTGCAAAGACTTTTGGCATCGATGTTGTGCAGCCCTTCCCTGCACCAGGGTTGCCCCACAGCTGCGCATAAATCATAACGCTAAAGCGAGATGCCTTTTTTTCGCTATTCTATTTTTTCTTTATTTTTTTGGATACTGTGCTTAAAAAGCAAATAGGGTCTGTTAAGTTTGTGCATTTGATGGACGGGTTCAAGAGGTAGACGAAGGCGTTTCTACATAAACAAAGTAAGTAACAAACTTAAATACTTTTAGCTGAAAGTTTCAAATAATTTTATACAATCTTTGTAAGGTTTGCTTTTTACAGAAAAATGTTTTGTTAATCTATATAACGGTATATCTGATATTTTTGAGCGATAAGTCGATATTGGTTGATATAGTTTTTCGGTACGCAATAACGATATGATGTTACCGATTTCAATCCCTAATTAGCAACTGAAATGGTGTCGACTGCGTTCGACTGTAGTCTTTCTGAATTGACTGGCCAGTGTGACCAGCCATAGTTTGAAGTTACTTTAGCTGCTGGTTTTATTTATGCAGACAGTTTATTAATGTCTGCGCGGCTTCAGCTTCAGCTTCAACTTCAGCTCTCAGTCCAGTGTCCGATGTCTAGTCTACAGTTTGAGCTGAAGCTTCGACTTGTAATTGTGTTTATGCCAAGTCTTTCGTATCTCTCTCTCTGACTTTCTATTCAATAAGGCCATTTTTGATTTGCTCCTTACACGAAATGAGGCTGGGGTTTTTTCGGTTTTTGGACTGCAACTCGGTTGCATAAGCGGCACATGCTACCAGTAACTAGGTTGACTACACTCTTGACACCCACTTGGACCTTAGCTAGCACTGACTACAACACATCCACGGCCATCCCCAGCTCTGTTGACGGTCTCTAGCTCCGGCTCCGGCTCCGACTCTGGCCCTGGCTTCGGCTGCGACTATGACTACGGCTGCATCTCCGGCTTGCTTTGTTGCTTGTTATGCTAATTAGTTTTCGACGTTGACGTTTGCCAACAACGCCGGACGCTGCCGACGCTGCCAACGATGTCTTTAATTGGTTCTCATGTTGCACATGCCTCCAGCCCACGTCCACATCCACGCCCACGCCCACGCCCACCCCCATTCCTCTTGCGAGGCAGCCAGCTGCTGCAGTTGCCACTTTGGCAACTGTTGTAGCTGCCTCCACGTTTTGGCATTTCTTCCTCTTTTTTTTCTCTTGCCACTTTGGCACTGGCAATTAAGTACAAACTGCATGCAACTTATTTGATTTGCCATTGTTAGCTAAAGCAGCCACAATTTAAACCCCTTCCCCCGAGCACTCCACCCTAAGTGCGAGTCCATCTGCTTGTCATCCTCGTTTTAGCTATCGCCTACAAATCATTCACTCTTACGGGCATCACAAGTAATTGCTTACTTTATGCAAATTCAACTAGGTGTTTATTGTGCCCCTTAAAGTATGCAATAAAAACGCATAAAAAAATATGAAGAAAATTTTGGTGATTATCAAAAGTCTAACACAAAGTTTATCTGCTTGCACTACAGGGGCATCTTACTGCCAAATATGATGTCTCTAGCTCTTACAGTGTACGTGATCTAGGTGTTCATACAGACGGACGGACGGACGGACAGATCAACATGGCTATATCGACTTAGCTCGTTGTCCTGATCAAGAACATATATACTTTGTGGGGTCAGCCACGCCTCCTTCTGCCTGTTCCATACATTTCTGACTTGCACAATCTTAATGGACCCTTTTGTACTTTTTTAAAGTACAGGGTCTAAAAAGTCGTTTCAGTGACAGATCACAAATCACAAATCGATTGGTCTAACTATCACATTTTACAGCTAAGATAATGAAAGCAGAGAGTAATGTTGCTAATTGACTGATTAATCAAAACTCATAAGTAACTGTTATAATTTAGAGCTAGTAATGTTATCTATTCATTATGACAAATCACAGCAGCTGATAACTGTAGCTGTGACTGCGACTGTCACTGCAGGAAAGGCTCAAGTCGTATGGTCAACAAATGAATACAAATTGAGTGCGAATAGAATGTAACTATTGTAGTACAGAGTCAAAGCAACGGGCTACAGCGAGCTGGAGCAAATGCGCCCCTCTGTGTATAACCCTGGCATAACCTGGCAACGGCACGTCATTCATTCTCATCCAGCGTATTGGGGATTTGCATGCAGCTCTCCCTTTGTAGCGTCTGTCAAGTGTCGCGTGCGTGCGTGAATTGTCCGCTTGGCCCAGCAGGAGGAGGAGTATCGTGCGTGACTCGGTCACACTGTCAACCTGAAGTTGTATTGCGGCTATACGGATATTGTCGACACCAAAAAACAAAAAATAGAACAAATGGCCAATTAATTGGCAAGGCCCGTTGCCTTACTCCTGACTCCCGACTCCCGACTTCCGACTCCCGCTGTCCTGCCTCAGTGGCTGTCTGTGCTGCCTCTGTTGCAGCAATCGATTATTTATTTATTTATGCCACGCTGTGCCGCCTTCAATTGGCTACAATGTGCCGCTTATCTCTCTGTAGCTACTGCCTCTTCTGCTGCTGCTCTTCCAGCTACAGCTCCAGGGCGTAGGGCGTTACAAATGTTTTGCATATCATTGACAAGGGAGCGATACAGAGTGGCCTTAGAAAAGGCGCTGCCAGTGTCTCTCTCTCCTTTATTTGTCTGCCCGGCAGCGCAATGCAAAATGGGGTATATTAGTGATGTAGACAGCTAAACAAAATCGCTAAGGATCTATCAAAGAGTACTGGCATGTAATCGATCGATTTTTGGGCAGTCGTGCACACTCGACTCCAGCACTCTGCACTTGCCAGCTGGGGACTTTGCATACATTTACCAGTGGCAGGCGCAAATATTTTAGGCTCTGCTCGACGTTTTGCTCTGCATGGAATTTATTTGAGCAAATTTGCAAATTATTGCGTTTCTGAGCTTCTGCTGAGCCTTGAGCCGTAGCCGTAGCCCTACCCGTAGAGCTGTTGCCGTTGCCGCTGCCAGAGTCCGCAGACCGTTGCCCGTGGTCTATAGTAGTAGAGTCCATAGCCCATGGCCAGAGTGTGGTACGTGGACATCTATTACGATGGCCATTTACATTTGACAATTGCCTTGTTGGCATCTTTTTAATGGGCCTGAAACCGCCTCTCCCAAAAACACCCTCCTCTCATCCACGGTACCATCAAACCCCCGCCGCCAAGCCCCCCTGTCAGGGCTTGCAGCTCAAGTCGATTTCGCACGCTGCTTTCGGTATGCTTTATTTTTTTATGGCTTCTGAGTGGATTTCGCGACGACAGCACGCAAATTGGCGACATGCATTAAGACTATGTCAAAGAGATTTTCAAGACAACAAATTTAGCATCGACCCTAAAAACGGAAAAAAAGAGACGTGTTTAGTATGTAAAGCTTTAAAATACTTGCATATTTGATAGAGCTTTAAGTACTGACTGCTGTATGCTGCATATGCCATTGAGTAGCTTTAGATAGTATAAAGCTTTGAGCTATTAAACATCTCCTCACACTCAAAAGTTCATTAATCCGTTTGGCTAGCTTTTCAAAGAGCTTTAAGCAGTTTCAGAATTAACCAATTATATACTTAGTAGTTTATATAAATATTGACAGAATTTCGGATTAGATTTTGGGAACAGCTTAAAGCTTTGTTTTGTGCACAGTTCTTTAAGATGAAAAGGCTGTTAAAAGGATATTAACTTATCCTAATTAGCATTGCAATGTAGCTTAAAGCTGCATGGAATAGCCTTAGCTTTAACACGCTTGAGGGCAGCTAAGCCAATAAAAGCTCATGGCTCAGTCAAGCGTAGAATGCAGCAGTTTTTTGGCACGGTGTACATATGTATACGGTATTGGTTGTTTTGGCTGCTGACGTTAACCGTTAACCGGTAACCGTTAACCGGATAACCGTTAACTGTCTGCAGTTGAAATCATCAATGCATGCTGGCCTATGCGCAGAATTAATTACAGTTTGCACTGACCCCTCGGCGCTAACGCCTCTCGTCCATATCGCACAGCTCAATTGCATTTGTTCAACATCAACGCAACAGTGCGGGAGGGAGCAGAGAGGATTCTTAGCACACACATAGGTATGTACATACATACAGTGGGTGTAGGCGCATAAAACCCCAACTAAAATCAAACAACAAACTGAAAAACGCCCTTGCGTCACATACAGCCAGCCAGCACAATTCAATTGGCCAGCAACCCAGACCACTGCCTGGTGGTATCTGCACACTACCATCCCCCCTATATGCACCGTCATGTCAAGGCCCAACAATGCAGCGACACGTCAAGGAGCAACATTGCTGAGGGATCTATGTCGTTGTTAGCTGGCATACCATGGCCTACACTATCACACCCTCCCTACCCCCCACCTATGCTCTTATCATGGCCTACCCCATATCAATCCGGCTCCGATGACGCACTGGGCCAGCAGACAACAACAACAACAGCTGCCAATTAACTCAAAAAACCCGCTGCAACGGCTATGCCAATCGAGGCATTAGAAGCGCCCCAAGACCCCTTGAAACAGGAGAAAAAATACGACGAAGCATAGAAGAAAAAATAATAGTACTGGAAAGAGACATGAAGGGGGAGCCAGAGAAAAGTCTCAGGGCATACGGAATTTCGAATACACTAGAAAAAGCATAAAAATGAAATGTCTGATTGATATTCACTTGACTGTGTCAGTCAGTCTTTATGCTCTATCTTATTATCTTTTATTGTTTGAAGTATTATTAATTATTATTATTGAAATCTTTACTTTCCCTAACATTTATCATGAAGATCTGCTCAAATGAGTCCGTGAATGTTGAGCCTTGTCGACAGGTCGAATAGCTTGCAACCTATCTGATATACGCTCCAAGTTAGAGTATTGCAAAAAGAAAAGCCAGAAGTAAGGGAAAAGGAAAAACTAAAGTAAACTTGGTGCTGCGTTGCGTCGCTGGAATCAATTAAAAATTCTATGATTTTACACTTGATTGCCTGCGTTTTGGATCGTCTAGGTAACGTTTACGGCCAGCCAGATATTCTATAGGGGATTTCGACATCTGGTTGTGGATAGGCATGGCCCACACACTCCACTCATCGTCCTCATAGTCCTCATCATCATCATCATCTGCTGCTGCTGGTCATTTAGAATGCGGACTCATTGCCAGGGTTGTCACAGCGCCGCAATAACAAGCAATTAGGCAAATATTTGCGCTTATCAAGAACAGGGATTAAAAGATAGAGTATTCTGCTTCTAAACGAGCATTTACTTGAGTGAACAAGTGCAATTATTTTGCTTTTCTTACAAGCTGCTCCACTTGATGAAATATTAAGCATTATGGTATAGTGATATGGTTTATTAAATAATAAATGCTTTTCAATTGCTTTGTATTAATTGACACACAAGTCAGTAGGTATATTATTTATCATTACTGACTTCAATTTCATTTACAATATTTATTATATTTTTTTTTAGACCCTGTACTTTAAAAAGGTACAAAAGGATCTATTAAGTCTGTGCAAATGACATTTGTGTGTAACAGGCAGAAGGAGGCGTGGCAGACCCCATAAAGTATACATATTCTTGATCAGCACGACGAGCTGAGTCGGTCTAGCCATGTCCGTCTGTCTGTATGAACACCGAGATCTCGGAAACATGTACAGTTTTAGAGTCACTTTTTGCATGAATAAAGCTTTAGATGCTTTGAATGTTTGGTGCGATTTGCAGCCCAATCGGATAATAAACACCGGAGATATTGGACAATCAATTTTCTGTACAAGGCATGTGGCTTGGGGAGGGGGGAAGCCACAGTGTACGCGGCCACTAGGGCGTATGAGTGATATTTGATTGTGAGTTTGAATTTGTATATGAGTATTGAATATTTTTTGTATTTGCGCGTATATTTGTATGTATAAATGAATTTGTGTATGTATGTGTATGTGTATGTCAGTATACATATATACTACTGCTATCATCGACGCCCGGGCAAATCAAAGTACAGTCGATTGCATCCGACTGTAGCTTTCCGAGTTTTTTATTTTGTATTTCATTTAAATTCTTTTTTTGGTTGTCCGTTTTAAGGGCTAAGAATATTTGTCAGTACATAAGTCACCGATCAATAGGTTTAACAGCTTAATAATAGTAATCACACATTTCCGTGCAACTGTGGTAAATCCCATAAAGCGACAAACAATGTGTTAATTATGTATACCGTTATTAAGCCAGGTCGTAATTTACCGACTCTAGCTATAAGCCCTAGACATAAGTACCACATCAGCTCAAATGAATTAAAATTCATTCACTTTCCATAATAACGAAATTAATTCTTTTGGTTATACATATAGTTTAATTGCAAATCGATTGAAATAAATTAGAAATAAACTTTGGTTGCATTTAAAAGAAACTTTAGATTAGTTATAAAAAAAAGTCGAATTTTTCTGCAACAAATTGTGAGGTTAGAATTAATTCTAAAGTCCGCTAAAACAATATCAAATAAAATTTAAAAAATGTTTCAAAGATTTTAAGCTGTAATTAAACTAAAACCAAACATAGCCTGACACAGCTGTATGTGTGTGTGTGTGTGTGGATGTGTGTGGGTGTATTTTCATGTGTGTATTGATAATACCCAAAAGAATTTAACACATTTTAGTACAAATTAAATATTTAATGTAACAACAAATTGATATTTGAATTATTAAAATGGAGAATAATGCGACGTCATGTACAGCCAACTCACATGTCCTTGTGTGTGTGTGCCATGTGTGTGTGTGTGTGTGTGTGTGTGAAATTTAACAAACATATTTGCGCCTGGCTGACGGCTTCTGGCATTATTCGTTTATTTGTTTTGGCGGAAATATCAGCGACAAAGTTACCAAAATATTGAAAACAAATAAAATGAAATTTGCATAAATAAATGCATTTTTTATACCCTGTAAAATCAGCGCTAAAAAGGGGAAGACGTACGAAATGTTATCAGACAGAACTAAAACTGGAATTCGCCATTTATATTAGTTAATAATTCTGTCAAAATTATATCTTTGTAAATATAACATCTTTACTAAATAAAAATATACTATAATAAATAAAATTCACTTTCTATTAATTACAATTGAAACTCATTTTTATTAGATTTACATTTATTAACATTAATTAGTATTTAGTATTATTCTGTCATCTTTTAAGTTAGGTGCCAGCACATCCGACTTTTGCCTTCACTACATGCTTGCAGTATAATTTGTGTATTTTGTTTGAATGTGTTTGTTATGTTGCGTGTTTTTAATCCCTAAAGCACTGGATTTAAAAAACAACAACAATACTACAGCAACAACAACTACAACTACAACCAATATGCAGCTGCAACAAATTAACAACATATCGTGGTGCTCCATGCCGCCAAGCTGCAAAAAGCCATCAAAATGCCAGTTGTTTATGCTCACATCACACACACACACACACTCACACACCTGACAGTCTGAAGTTACTGTTCATGGCCATGTCAAGAGATTAAAATCCAAATCTTTGCTATATATCCATGTTGGTTTTGACCGTCCTCACTCACTCCTGCCATCATCCACAAATTTGTTTGGCGATTTTGTAATCATTATTATTATTATTATTTTTTATAGTCAGTTGTTGTTTTTTTGCTGACCACAACAGATGGGATTATGTCTACGTTCCTAGGAATAAACTAGAATATGTTGCAAAAAAATATGGTATTTTATGATAATGCGCTTTGTCACTAGCTTATAGCAGGAATTTTAATCTAAAATATCGCTAAGTACTTGGAATAAATTAATGCAAATTTAAAAAATTGTAAAGTGTAAATTTGATAAACAACGTGTTTGGAAACGATTTTAAAGCAAAGTCAAATTATTTGTCAACTTTAATTGAGTTCACTTTAAAGTGGCAATTCTTTTCCTATATTACTATCTTTTATATACTATTTTGTTAGCTAATGAACCAGAGACAATTGGGCAGTTAGGCCTCTAATATCTATAATCAGTTTTTTATTATTTGTTTTTTTCTTTTTGCATTAACTAATTATACTATAAACCACTTTATGAAAGAGTATTTGACTATTTTATATAGTGTATATACTATGCTGTGTGTTTTGTTATCACAACTTGTGGTTAGCTTTATGATATTTCTACGTTAAGTTTAAAATAACTAAAGTTTTTTAACGCGATTTTTATTACAAATAATATCGAGCTAAATTGAACTAAAATGAAAATGTTGACCGCGTTGCAATCAGTGCTGATGGAATGCATGGAATCTAACCAAATGTCACTTTTGCCTGGGGGTCCACAACGATTTGGGGATTCCAAAGGATTTGTTATGGTTTTTGTCCAGGTTTGGTTTAGTATGTATTTAGCTGCATACATACTTATGTATGTGTGTGTGTGTGTGTGTCAGGCATTAATTTAGTCGAAATAATTTATTAAATTAAATAAAAACAAACAAATCAATGAAAATGAATAAATAAATCAATTTTACAATATGCTAGCGACCAACAACAAGAACAACAGCTGCAACAATTACAAAAACAAATTTGTGAAATATGCAAAACATTTTCATATTTAGCCAGGCAAACAAGTCGTGTGTAAACAGCAACTTTTACACCACACCCAATTCACATGTTGGATTTGCGGTATTTGATAGTTCATCAGTTATAAATTACTTATGTATTTACACACAGCCAAACACACACGCACACGCGCCCACACACACAACAAACGCACAACTAACACAATGGCAGTCTTAAGTGTGATTAATTGTCTGGCTCGAGAATTATTTCCAATTAGTTTTCCATGCCATATTTGCATATATCAGCTTACAATTTAAATGTTATAAATACCATAATGCAAAAGCTCTTTCCTATATGTGTATATAGTACAATTACAGTTTAAAGTCACGAGTAGTATCTGCACCAGTTCGCTTAATTCCCGGAAACTTTTCATTTGACTCCATTTGCTTTAATACGATGATAGGCCAAGGGCTTGACTCCCACGAATTCAGTCTTATTCCCCGTCTGCACTGGTGGTGGCACTTGATCTGGATACTTGCCAAGGAGTATTTCGGTCTTGATGCCCATTTTCATTTAAGCATCCACCTGCGAGAAGTTGTCCAATGGAACCTGATGCCCTATCGCGACCTCCATGGATTCCTGAACACCGGAAATCACCAACGTATGCTGTGTGTAAAAGAAGTAATTCAGTTATACTTATATAATTAAAACTATTCAGAAAGCTTACCCTGAACTGTTCCTCCAATAAAGTCGCGGTACATTGACGATCGAATGGATTCATTAGACCCTGTACTTTAAAAAAGTACAAAAGGGTCTTTTAATTTTGTGCAAGTCCGTATGAACACCTAGACTGTAAAAGCTAGAGACATCATATTTGACAGTTAGATGCCCCTATAGTGTAGGCAGATCAAGTTTGAGTTAGATTTTTTATACCTTCCCCTGCTCCCCCAAAAATCGCTAACCAGATTTGCGATTGGCTTGGGCCATTTCTATTTCGATTTTAAATTTTACTTTTTAGGGTTAATTTATTTCGAACTTCTCACAATCACTTGAAAAAACTCACTGACGAAAAAACAGCAGAATGACTTTCAATTTGAGCTTCGACAGGTGACAGTTGACAACGTGGCATAAATACTAACTTTTAAAATACCAATTAATATTGCCATACTTAGACAGAACCCCAGCCCTAGGGTTGTTACTACGGCAAAGATTACAAGCTAAGAAAATGAACTAAAAAATACCAGTAATGAAAATATTCCTTATAATCATGGTAAACAGAATTTGCTTAGTGTACTAAAAGCGTACTCAAACTATTGCCTATTAAGTCACCTAGAGCCAATGGCAATAAAAAAAAAACACGGCAATCGGAAGCAACGGAAATCAACAGCAAACAAAACACCTTTAGAATGCATTCACAGTTTCATCCCCTGCGGCCCTCCCCTCCCTCCTCGCGCCACACAACCACTGCACGCTCTCCCCCACTGTCGCTCTCCTGCAGTGACAGCGTTCGCCTGTTGCTGACAGTTTGCTTTGCCTCTGGTTTCTTTTTTTCATTTCTTTCTTTTTTTGGCTTTTCTTTTTGTTGAAGCGAAAATTAGGAAAATATTGTTTTGCTTTTACTTTGTATGCCGTTTCTTGAATGGATTCTTCCCCTGCCTCCCAGCCCCTTATTATTATCGTGCTGTTTATTTTTTAAGCGGATTTCAATTTCAATGTCACTGGAGTATGGAAAGTGCAAGTACTTTTATAGCATAAGGTTTCGATAATTTATGCAATGGGCATATCTATTGTCTGTTCAGTTCATTTGAATTTCTGTTGCCCGAAAAAGTATGCTATAATTTGATTAGCCCAACCAGCTTAGGCTAAGTAATTGGCCACTGAAGAGAGTTGAGAGTTGAGTGAAGAGACAACAAAACAAAAACTATGTATGTACCAGACTAGCCGTATATTCTTTTAGCGACCCCCCACTCATACACAGCCCCCTCCCAGTGCGGTTTCCCTTTAGATAGCATAAAAACTCAATTCTGTAGACTCAAGAGAGAGAAATGCCCTCAGTTTACGTTTGCGTTTGCGTTTAGGTTTTCGTTTTCGTTTTTGCTTTTGCTTTTGTTTCCCCTCACTTTTGCAGTTTCTCATTTTTTATGTATTATGCTTTATTTGTATTTGTATTTGATGTTGTTGCAGTTGTTGTTGTCCTGTTGTTCTTGTTGTTGTTTTAAATCCATTAGGATATGACAACCCCTGCTTAAATTCAATTAAATTGTTTTCTCTTTGGGTTTACATTTCTTGGCAACTTTATAATTGTTTCATGTGTTTAAACCACCAACTACGACTGGCGGCAACTGGCAGGAACTGGCGGGGAGGATTCAGCTTGGGGGGTCGCCAAGGCGCAAAGCTAAAAACCAAGCAGCATAAGAAATAACTGGCCAAGAAACAGCCAAAAACAAAAAAAAAAAACCGAGAAGAAGCAGCAAAGACTGGAAAAAGAAAAACCGAATGAAAAACGTCACTGCAAAAACGGAAAAGAAGAAGTTTCTTCAGTAGCCTCGGGAGATTTTTTTCCATTTGCTGCCTCACACACAGTCACCATCACCCATCGCCCATCACCCAAACCCTCACCCCTACCCCTACTCTTACCTCTACCCCTACCCTTTTATCGTCTGCCTCGTCGTGTGTCTGGCCCCCGCTATTTACCCTACACTTTGGCAATTCGTTTCGTTATGGTTGGCGCTTCCTCCGTCTCCCCGTTTGTTGTTTTGTAAAACAATCAACAAAATAAAAAGTGAAATAAATAATAAAAAAGCCAAACGGCACGAGCAACAACAAAAAGCAGCCAAAAAGCAACAAAACAGATTCAGCGGCTAAAGGGAGTCAGTACTACAATAAAAAATGTGCAGAAAAAAAGAATGTTCACAATTTGAATGCGCTACACATGTGGGCATATGTATTAAATAGGTATGTATGCCAATACTTTCAACCATACCCTATAATTTCAATATAATATATTGTGAATTTCTCTTTTTTTATAGTTTACCCTTTACTTATTAAAAGGATATCGACTTGAAATCAAAAGAAAATGCTTTAGCATGTATTTTTGAATGAATAGAGCAAATCTAGGGTGTTTCATATTTTGAAATAAATATATACAAAATAAAAAATTGCAATACAAATTTTAAAAAAATTAAGTAATGCATGTAAACATTTTATATATTACTAACTAATTTTTGATCATCATTTATACCCACAGAAAACACTTGCAGCCATTTCAGGCATTGTAGCGCATTGTGTTGGCATTTTGAAGACAGTTTCCGTTACTGCCACACTCCGTGTCTCGTGTCCCGCCTCCCACCTACCACCAGCTGCCTCTTTGAATAAACCCAAAATACACGACTCTTTCCATTGCCACTCACTCAACACTCCGCGACATATCTGCTGTCAGTCAAGTATGTGTATGCATGTTTATGGATCATTCTGTGTGTGCATGTGTGTGTGTGTATGGGTGTAGGGGCGTGCGGGGGCGGTCATAGGCATGGTAGCTGTAACGGCCGACGCCCTTTTACTATATGGCACAATCTTCTACTGCTACTGTTCAGCGCCCCAACAGCAGCTGCACATATTTTAAACCATTTCATCTTTACCAAGAGTTCGTTTTACTTTTTTATGCGCTATAAACTTAAAGTACAGCAATGGGGTATATTAGGCTATAGCTGCTAAGTGTAACGAGAGGACTGTATTAATTAATATCATTATTCCTTTCATTCAAGATAACTATAATTTAATGCCGGCAATAAGAGTTGCCACCTAGTATATACTATTTCTATACATTGAAGGTATTCCTTAATTCAAATATTCACAGTTAATACAAAAATGTTACCTATATTATTTAGCTCCTATTAGCTTATATCCCAGGCTCACAGCTGCTACAGGGTATAGCTTAGTACAGCATTGGAATTCACTATTTTTTTAGACCCTGTACTTTGAAAAAGTACAAAAGGGTCTATTAAGATTGTGCACCTCAGAAATGTATGTAACAGGCAGAAGGAGGCGTGGCAGACCTCACAAAGTATATATATTCTTGATCAGGACGACGAGCTGAGTCGATATAGCCATGTCCATCTGTCCGTCTGTATAAACACCTAGATCTCTTAAACCGCGAAAAACCACCACAGCCACAAGCTTAAAGATACAAACTTGGCATACAAAAATCTTATGATAACCTTAATCTGTGCTGTGAATTGTGGCTCAATCGGATAGTAAACACCGAAGATATTCGAGATTAAAGTTTCCGTACTAGGCAAGGGAGCAACGAGCATGCACTTAATGTATGTACATATGTCAGAGTGTATGCGTGTGACTTTGCGATATGTGGGTGTGTGTAGTATTAGCATTAGCTGCTGCAAGGGAAACTACAGGGTCTCCAACTGTCGGTTGCATCCGACCATAGCTTTCCGAGTTTTTTTTTTTAAACTTTGTTTTGCGTCCTTTGGCCAACGCACACACTCGCACACACACACACACACGTGTAGAGACTGTCACGCCTCCGACCAGATCGCGAAATCACAGCATAACTCGCGTAACCTCCGACCCCAAGCTCAACCTGCCCAGCCCAGCCAATCGTCCCGCCCCCTCACCCGTACAAAAACGGCAACTTCCCCAGCTACAGTGTTCGGTTGGGCTTCATTCCTCAGGTAAATGCCAGCGGTGGGGGGGACTTGGCTAACCGGCAGCATTTTTTACATGTGGTGACTGAGATGTCGACGACGACAGCGACAGTAGCAGCGACAGTGGCAGCAACAGCAATAGCAACAGCGACGCTGACGTTGACGTCGACATCAGCCGGCGGCTGACGGACCAGAAAATAAGCATTCACCTTTCGCCGTTGATGTTTTTGGCGTGCGGTAAATGGCGAGGCCGAAAATACTACATGATGGCAACGCGAGAGTGGGGCAGCGGCAGCGGCAGAGGGAGAGTGAGAGTGCGGCGTAGGTGAGAGCGCAAGCCTGTGCTACTGTGTCTTGTATGTGACTCTGTGTGTGTGTGTGTGTGTGGGTGTGTGTGGGTGTGTGTGTAGTGTACTTTTGGTTACTTGAGTGGCGGCAGCAGCGGCGAATGTTACAAATATTTGAAATATTTAAAATAACACGCACACAACTGCAAACACACACACACACGTAAGAGCACACACATGTGGGTGGACCTAAAAGTTTCTCACCGAGACCTTTTTGCATTATTAATGGCAAATTTCAATTAGCCTTTTGCAGTAAACGCAACAGACCAAGAATTCAAATTACGCCAGCGAGGGTCAATCGAATGGTTTACGCAAAGTTCTCTTAGTAATCCACCGTATATTAATTTATGTTACTCTATATACTATAGTTAATTACTTGCATTACTATTAAGCGTACTGAGACATTAACATATGAAGAAGAAAGTACACTAAACATTAAGAATGTTGATTGGTTTTACAATAATAGCTACAACTGTTGTAAATATAAATTTATATTATTCTGATATCACGAAAAATTAAATTTCAATTTCGATTAAAGTATTTACAATTACATTGAATTTTTAAACTGACGTTCTGCAAATAAACTTTTTTTATACTTTTTCTGAATAAGTGGAAAGTGAAATATATATCGATATAGTTAGTTTATAGGTAATAATCAAAGTTAAGCATTAAGCAAGCACAGTGAAAAATCTAGTAGTATAATCACTAACAAAAAAAGATAAAGTTAAAGTCAAGAAGATAAAAATTAATATAAAATATATAAAATAATTTAATTAGCAATATTTCTATTTACAAGTATTAGTTTTATAATAATGTAAATTTTTTCACGATTAATATGCTCTTGCACTTGTTTGCAGGGTATTTGGATGTATCTCTGTTTCTTCAACCCATTATTGTGGCCACCCTCGCACAATGGCAATTTTGTATGTGCTTCGCTTTGGCATACAAGTCAAAAGCTGAAAGTCAATTCCAGCGCAGCATTTCCCACTCCACACGCCCCACTTACCCCTCTCACTACACTCCCTCCCACAGACGGCATTACCACAACACCCATGCTTCCACAATACCCACAACATTTTCAGCCTGTACACCTGTGGACATATTTTAAAGCTCAGTTAACTGTGTGTGCGTGTGTGAGTGTGTGTGTATGTGTGTGTGAGTTTACATATGTAACAGCCGCGTAGCACTTGAAGGCACAGTAAAAATTTGTTGCATGCCATGTATAATAATACACGGTTGTGTCGGTATGTGTGCTAAGGGTAAGCACTTCCGCTTTCATATGATGTTCAGCTCTCACACACTCCCACACACCCACACCCACACACCCACATTAAGCAGCGCTGTGCTTTGGTCAGTGCGGGAGTAAAAAAAATCAACGCAAAAGCTCACAGCGCTGTTATGACTTCCTCCTGCCTCCTGCCACGCCCACTGACATAAGCTAAATTATTTAAAGATAATTTGAATGAGCGCACATTGTTGTTGTTGGTATTTTAAATAAATGAAATGTCAAAACAAAAGGCAAGCTAACGAAATGCAAAGGCAAAGGGGGCGAAAGAGGACTGAGTATGTATGAAAAATAAAATAAAATATAACCAAAGGAAACTGTATATACTAGTAGCTGTACTCTTAGCCGTAGTATTAGTTACTATTATGTCAAGTCTTTATAACAATTAATGCACAACTCATGCATTCACTCAGCAAAAGAATAAAATATTTCCATGTTCTTACCTCAGAGGAAATTCCATAACGAAGTCTGCAGTCTGCAGCACACAGGAATAATGCATGACGATTCCCCTACTCACTAGTCATCGAGAGAGAGAATTCCTGCTTAATTTTCGTCCACTATTCGTGGCGTACTGCAGGGTAATGCGACTGATCCAATCCTTTGCCTAAGTCTGCGTGTATATTTGTGTGTCGCTCCCTGTCCGCTGGCCAGTATGCGGAGGGCAGGGGTGTGAGGACAAACCTCTAGCGGCGACATCCTTCTGAGCTTGCCATCATCATTCTCTGCTTTGTCGTCATCATCTTCTTGTCGTCTGCGGCTCCTGCGGCAAATTAAAATTAGTTGTTTACTTTGCGCAACATAAACAAATAAGCACAACGCTGATGACAAGGACAAGGACGATAAGCACAAGCACAAGCTCAAGCACCAACAACATCACCATGGCAGAGCAGCAGCAGCCCTGTCCAATGTCCTCTGCAGCCCTGGCGTCTCGTGTGTCTATCGAAGCATTGCTACAAGAAATTCGTTTCTTGTTGTTGGCCAAAATGCAAATTGAATTGCTCAACCATTTGGCCGAGAGCATTTGAACCCAATCCAGGACGCACTCACTCATCAGGCATGAATGAAGTGAATCATGTGAATCATGCTGCAAATGAGTGCACTCAATACGAGCAGCCATAGATGCGCTAAAACGAAACGATTATTAATGTTACGAAATACATAATATCAATGTCAAATAATTTGCCATAATTTTTTGATAATAATCAGCAATCTGCGCGAGATCTGCCAACAGTTTCTTTACTTCCTCTACCTCAGATAATGAAGCAAATCAGCTGTTGGTTCGCGTCTTCAAGACAGTTTGAATAGTATCATATATGTATGTATATATGTATTTGCACTCCATAACATATTCTGCCTTATCAGTTAGTTCCATTCGTGGTTTCACTACTTGTTTCATTACTGCAATTATCTTCTCTTATTGCTCTGTAATTAATATTGCAAAGCTGCAATAGAAACCACGCGATTGATATCGATGTTGGCTCTAATCGATGGCCTCTCGATAACATCCAGTCATCGCTAATGGTGATCGATACTTCTCCACCTTTAATACATACATACACATATGTTCAATAAGCATTATCATTTGCATATTTAAAATAATTGAATACATTTTCATTTTATTCAAACAGTTTGATAATTGCCAGCTTAAGCACTGTCGCTTTATGCACTCTGCTCCAGCAGCCCAGCAGGACATGAAGGCATGAAAGTGGGTGCTGAAAATCACATACATACATACATACACATATTCACACATGAAATCACACGTAATTTTTTTTTGGCACTTAATATAATATCAGTTTTTGGTTTATTTTTTTTAGTTTTCACAATTGCCGATGGGCGATGGTTCGACAAACCGTTTGATCAATTGACTGCATGATGATTCCATTTTGATGGCACAAGGGGATGCATGGCTACACTTGCCGAAAAGAGAAACAGGCATAATTTACACTGCAAAAATTGTTGCAAAATTAACAAATTTCGATAAGCAAAAGCAAGGGTAAGGTGCATAAATTTGTTAATTGTTCATAATTATTATCACACTTTCTCTTTACTATATATAGTACGTTCATATGTACATATATTTGGTTGTCCTATTCTCTATGGCACCGATTTCGGTTGAATGCATTTTCCAATTCTACTTGCCCAAACTAATGAGCCTACACCCACTGACCAACTTTTTGGACACACCCTAATGCTCATGTGCGTATGCAGTGAGAGAAATCAAGTCTAAGCATATCTTAATTTATGGTATGACTTAAATGCAACAACATTACTCGAATATGTAAATTGTGAGATATTATTGCAAGTAAATTTCATTCATTTAAAGCTGATCTGAGTTGGCAGTATTTAAATTATCTTTGTATTAAAGATATGCTATCACATTTCCAGAATTTATCACCTAACTTAAACATGAATTGCAAACTAGTTTCAATTTTAACTGTAACATTTGAGTTTTAATATGAGCAACTTTAGCTAAGATTGTTAACTGCTTTTAAGGCTATTGAATTATATTTTAAAAAATAATCTGATTAATAATTGGAACCTGCACTTACTCACACCGTATTTATATACTAGTATGTATAAATTATAATTTCCAAAATTGATATCAATGTTTATTAGTTTTCCGCTCAGTGTGTGTGTGTAAAATGGCGTCGCATCGCCACGGGATTAACTGGCACTGGCTGCTTGAGGGATAATAAGTGCATTGGAGCATCAAATCAATAAAACGCGCACATTGCGCATGGTGGACACACACACACTCACACATACACACCCACACATACTCAGGGTGCGGGAGGGTGGTTGGTTGGGCAGCAGGAGTGACAGTGGGCGTTGGTGGCTGCAATTGCGAAACATTGTTAATTTATGCAAATTTAGCCGCTGCCGCTACGGCTGCCCGCTTTGTGCAACGCCAATGAGGCAAGTGTGGTGTGTGGTAAGTAGCAGTTGAGTGCTCCCACTCTGTCGCTTGCAGCTTGCAGCTCTGCCGCAGTCGCGGCCGCAACGCCAACAACATTAACGCTGTTGCAGCGCAACCGACACGACTTGCATAATTTTTGGCTAAAGCAGTCGACCAGTGGGCGGCGGGGTGTGCGAGGAGGCGTGTCAGAATTGTTGCAGCTACTGCGGCAACGCGCCTTTTGCTTGATTTGCATGCAGAAGGTGGCAGACAGCTGTGCTGCGCCGCGCCGCCCCGTGTGTCCCACTGTGTGTCCTGGTTACAATTTTTGCTGTCAACGCCGCATTGGCCACGGGATTCCGGCGAGTGGCCAGAGCCCAGTGGGTCTTCCAAGAGCTCTCTGTCTCTGGTGTGCCTGGTGATTGGGTGTCTGGGTGTCTGAGCCTAGGCCGCAACTCTGGGTGCTCCTGAAACGAATTAGCACGTCGACTGTTTGCCTTTTGGCCTGTCAAACGAGCCGTTGACGGGCTGTGGAAGAACCAAGTTGAGACAAGTAAACAGACGTCAGTCGGGTGGGCTCGACAGCCAAGCATAACCAGCTCAACGCAATTCATGAAATCCTGTGTTACTTAATGTGGCGTCCACACTGGGACTTGCATTTGCATTTTCTGTTACTTTTGGGAAATGTACATTCGTCTCCCTGCAAAATCTTATGGGAGCTAAGGATGGGAAAAAGTTGCATTCGTGTTGCATTCGTAAAAAATGCACTTGCATTCTCGTGATTACGATACATCGATACTAAAAATATACTAATAAATGCTGAAAAGCGCGTCAATATGGCGTCAAAATTAAATAAAATGAGGCGAAATGGCAAAAAATAGTTGAATTAAAAATAAAACAAACACTTAATATTATTACATTTATTTATTTTGATTTTCAAAAAAATAGGTACTTAATGCAGTACGTATGACCTCTGCACGGTCGTTATGGTTGCCAAGCAGTATAGGCTCACAAGGCTGTTCTTTTTCAAATATTTTTTCGCTATCTAATGGATCCTTAAAGCTACTATTATTTATGTTAAAATAATAATTGCGGAATGTCCTTCTCCCATAACGCACCATGTCTTTCCTATATATGTATATATAAAATAAATGAATAAGTAATTTTTTATATCTTTAATCATAATTACTACTTACGTACATATGTCCACACAGAGCGCTCAATCCAACTAGATTGGCGAATGCGAATGCGAATGCAACACAATGTGGACAGGCTTTTGCATTCCTCCGATAACGATAACTTTTTTAGCATTTTTTAGTGCAGTGTGGAACCCGTATAAGAATGTCATAGGATTGTTTTGAAATGAAATACCAAATATTTTGAATTCGTAATGAAATGGCAGCGTGTGCTTGAGCTGTTATCGATAACTATCGAAAATGGTTATCCATATTTCAGTGTGTAAATTTTAATAAAAATCCATTTTTCTCAACATTTACTACTGGCTAAAATTTTTCTATAAATTTTGTATTTGTAAATATTTCGTACAGAGCAACGCATTAACATCTGCATCGATAAGAAAAGTATCGATTGTAAACGTAGATTGTGAGTGACCATTGGGTACAACTTGAAGTTAGTTGCAGTTGAGCAGTTCTTTTCTTATTTGTTCCAACGCAGTGCAAGAGGTGAAGAATCATGGATGTCATTGTAAGTGGAGAATATATTGCCGAATTAAGCAAAATAATCTATAATATCTGCATCCATTCTGCAGAGCTCTAAAGTGACTTCCCTGGATTGGATGTTCAGGCTATACGACGGGGTAAAGGCCATGCATCAGGAGTTCCATTGCTATGTGCAATTGGAGAAGGCCGCCGCTCGGACTATACCAGAGAAGAAAGCTTTTCAGGCCTTTATCAATGACTTTGCACCAAAGTGCCAGGATATCGAGTCTCACATGGAGGAGATCATCGCCGAGTATATGAGCCAGTCGAATGAAGGTGAACTAATCGTCTCCGACGAAGAGTGGTCCCTCGTCCACGAGAAAATCGTGGCCGACACCCACTTGCTCAAGCAGCTCGTCCAGCAAAAAATGCTGAAGCGTTAATACAAGTTGAAAATGTAAAATATAGTAAACACACACAGCAGTGTTAATATTCAATACAATCTGAAAAATATAGTGAAGTATTACCAAGATTATGGCGCACCTTTTGTCTTCTGATTGAATGCCGGATTTGCCATCCGTAATGTGCATGTTGCAGTTGCAGTTGCAGTGGAAACGGTCTCATTTGCGCGTTGAATGTGGCAAGTGCTTTGTCGCGCCAATAAGCCCACACACAAATTGATGCCAATTATAAAATATATGTATGTCACGTGCATGATAATACAAATATATGACTAACTGTATTTATTGTATTGTCTAGACATGAAAAACCGCAGTGCCTGCATTGCATTCGCCCAACGCTCTTTTCGCCCCCTTTTTTCCTTGTTGCCTTTGGTTTTATTTCACGAGTTAACCGCATTAAATGAAGCAACTGCATAATAATAATAATAATAATAAAAGTTATAAAATATATGGGGAAAAAGTGCAAAGCATACGGCGCTTAATTGTACAATTTGATGCAATTGCCAGGGCTTCAAAGGGCATACTCAATGCCATAAATGCACGATTTATACCTGTGCCATACGCTACCAAAGGGGTGTATTTGCTTTGGCAGCTGCAAGAGTTAGGCAAGGAACCCATAAGCCTAATGATGCCACCTGGAACTGAAATCATTGTGGAAGCACAATTTTACTGCCACTCTTCAATGATTCATGCAAAATCAAATTTACATAAATAACCTAAATTCTGCATTCATTTGTTATATGCTACTATATGTTCAGCGTATCGACTATTCGGCTGCACTTCTGTGTATTTATTTTTTTAACACAATCCTCATTCGGCTTCCGTTTTACATTCTTTTTTTATTTGATGTGTGAACACCTGAAGCCTGAACCGCCTCAACACCCACGGCTTGTGTGTCCCGCCCGACTCCTGGCCAGCGACTGACTCCGCACAAATAATCGTTGGGAATGACTGCCAGATGTTGTGCAAATTGCGGTCAGTTAAGTAGCTTAAGTAGTCAGTGCAGAAGTCGCTTCTTACAATTAGTCACAGGCGGAAAAGGTCCTTGGACCTTTCACTGAAAAATAATTTACCATGAATAATTGCCCCCATTGAAGGTAGTCGAACTACTGTTCTAAATTGAAAAGACAATTTTGATGTGCAGATATATTAATACGAGTACATATGTATGTAGTATGCATGCATTTATTTCTTATATGGACACGTCATTAATGTGTCTTCAGTTTTCCACAAGACTCTGAATGACCGCTTGCTTGTCCTGTTCAACCTTCAGGTATATCGCCCGCAACCTGGATATTTGATCCAAGTATAACTTGAAAAGATATGCATAGTCTGCAGATATTCGAGCTTTGTCTCTTGAATGGTTAAGTAAATATAATCTTGCAACTCATTCAGCTGTGGTTCAGAGCATTAGAGTTGGGATGGTTGGGCTGTTGGAGAGGTACATAAATGTTACAATCGTGTCATTTAATTTTACTCTTATTTCACTTACCTTATTCTCCATTTTCGCAAAATGAATCTCAATAAGAACTTCCCTGTCAATGAAAATTTTCACCAAGGCGATTTCAGGGTTGATATTAGATGCATCGAAAACTAATGCTTATCGACTGGGTCTTAACTTTTAGCGATTATACTTTTTGCTGTTATTTTTGAAACTGTTCTTAGAGCAATGAAACGGACGACGACGAGCTGAGTGCTTACAATCAGTGTTGTATAATTTTCTCTCCATTTATCGAAAGTCGATGCAAACAGCTGACACATACCGTAAATGTAAACAAAGAGGAATTGAAAGGGCATCCGCTTTTTCTGCTATAAACTATTTGAAGCCCCACCTATATGCGATAGTCGATGTGTCGATATTTACTTTATTCAAATTTTCGTTTTCTCAGTAACCTTGGAATACGACAGTAAATGTCAGGGTACAAATGTCAGCTCTACATATCTGAGTCTGCTTAAAGTCTCATTACTCGCAAGACATAGAATCTTTTCAACATGAATTTCGAATTTAAATTACAAGTAAGTGCAACATTTGACTGTATTTTCTCGATTTGCATAACAATTGGCATGCATTTGTGTTCTATTCCACGTAGTATCCAGATATTTTACACTGCTCGAAATGCTGGTATCCATTTCCACGTGAATACTTTCGTAATCGTCCACGTGGTGAGTTGAAAGTTTGCGAAAATTGCGAGATGAAGGGTACGGATGCCTATGAACAGATTGTGGCTGCCCGTGAGAGTCTCGAGACAATGGAGGAGACATTCATGGCCAATCTGTATCCAGCCAATAGATACCAACGCGTTGGTGCTCGTGTGCCAGTCCAAGTCAAACCGGTTGAGATCAAACCAGATGACCCGATGGACGCCGAGGAAGATGCCCAAGAAGTTCTTGGACAATTCATGGACGATTTGAATACAGCAATCGATAAGCGTTTCCATGACGATGACGGCAACACCGTGCCCGATGAGAAGTAATTGTTGTGTTTGTAATTGTACATTTGTCATAAGCAGTTAGCGGTTGAAATTGAAATTCAGCAATATTAATTAGCCATCTTGGAGTTATCACTGTACTTGCTTCAATTGTCTTATACAATGCATCAGACGACGGGTTTTTGGGGCTTGTTTCCGCCGCTCTGCTTATCTTGATAGGAATGTACGAGTATAGTACTATCTACGCTTATCGCAGTACGGGCACACAGCATTAGATCGGTAATCTTTAACTGTAAGTAAGTAAAGTTTTCCACCCCTCCCCATTGTAGATGAATTCATGATCATGATCATTGCTTTCCATGTGATTCTTGTCTTTAACCTTATCAAATTGCTTGCAAAAACAGACGCAAACGCGCCAAAGTGTTGGCTGCTCTACATGTGGACAGACGGATGGACAGACGGACGGACATCTGTTGGCTGATTTGTCTGCGTCATACTGGGCTCGAGGGGTTAGTAGACCCGGGAGTAAACACCCATATTGAATATACATAAGTAAGGTAGATAAGATACATGGTAGGTATTAATTGAACTTAGTCATGATCTCAGCAGGGTTCCACACTGAACCACATATCCGGTCTCTGGAAAAGTTTCACCTTGCCCCTCTTCGTCTCATTGCGTAAATAAAGCAACATTTGCCACAGGAAATGCGCAGATCTTTAGCTTTATTTTCGCCTGTTTAGCTAATCTCATTAATACACGCGAGATTAAAGAGTAAGAAAAAACAATTACGTCTGACAATTAAACAGATGTGTGAAATATCATAATGAGGCTTAACTTAATGACCATCGGTAGCTTTCAAGAGATTAACTTATTTTTGCTATGACACGCTGATATAGATATGAATGGGAGCATATCTGAGAGCCAGAACCCGCATCATTCTCAACTCATAAACAGAAATACATGTAATTAAAGAGGTAGCACAAGGTCTTCTCACAGTTTGCTTAGCTCATCCAAGCTAATGCACTATGATTTATGAAATGACAATATTATAATTGCTTTAATTGCTGGGGTTTTCTGTGAAAGAGGAATTCCTTGAGAAAGTTTATGTAGACCTTATGGAAATTTCTACATATATTATGTAAAAGATTTCTAACTTTATGGAAAAAGTGAAACCTTACTAAGTATGACGATTTATAAAAGATATTATTTTATATATAGTATATACGCATTGCTTTTAATAACATTTCAACATGTATATATATTGACCCTTGCTAAACACAATATTACACAATTTTAGTCTTAGGAGGAATTCACTATTAAATTTTTATTTATTTGGCTCAACTTTCTTGATTTTTCCAGCTTGTTTTCTTACCATAACCATATTACGTCAAATGATAAGCTATTATTCGCACAACTTGAAATTTCTCCAAAAACAAGAATGGTACAAGTAAACAAGCAAATACTAATAATTACGAACAGTAGTCAAAACATCTTGAGAGATCGCTCAGAATTTTCACTGCAATGTCATAAATTGGTCGCACACTTATCTGGTGTGTAAACAGAGATAATCATTGGATGTTTGCATAGTGTCACAGCGATTTGCCAGAGATAAAAGTGTAGAGCAAGTTGGTTAGAATTGCATAAAAGCAGCTCGACTTCCCATACAGAGGATAGTAACGATTTTTCATTCGAACCCCCAAAAACATACCCATTCAACGACGATGACGAACAAAATATCCAGATTTTTACTTATACTTGTGGTAATTGATACAGCATCAACTAACTTCAGTGCGCCCAGCGAATCAAGTGAAATCCGTACCGAAAGTACCCGAAATTCCGATACCCGTAAATCCCACAAATTCCCTACATCAGTCAATCAAGAAAAAAAAGAAACTAGAATTTTGTTGCACCTCATTTAGCATACATTTTATGTTTTATGGTTTTTTTTTAATGATGAGTTTTCTATTAACCTTTTGTGTGGCACTTTGCGGGCTTTTGGATACGCGTGACTAAAACTAAATACCACGTCCCACCCTTCTCACCAACCAAAAACAAAAATAAAACAACTAACAATAGCTGCCGGGAGTCTTGCTACTTTGGATATCGTTCAGAGCACTCGGCGGCAACTCGAATATATCCTATGCAAGTGACAACTTAACCAGTTTAATGAAATTATGTTACGGTCGACTCGTGTCAAACCAGTGCACTAGTGTGGACCAGTGTGATCCCCATGAGCAGTTCGACTAACCCTCTTTTTCTCTGTTCTTTCTTCCCTCTACTTGGTAATCCCTCACAGTTATCCACACTGATCGGTAGCCATCAACAACAGGCTACCCAGACCAGTGCCCAGATCATAAGTATCCAGTGTAATGGCAAATCCAACATATGTGTGGGACCCTCGACTTACCAGACGTGCTCATCGGATACCGCAACGGGACCTATCAAGGACTGTCCCCCTGACACAATCTGCATCAACGATAGTGTGGATATTTGTGTGGGCCTCAAAGTGGCTGCGGATGTCGCGAAGATGACCACCATCACGGATGGCCCATTGATTGATGGCAGTAATTCGGGCAAGCTTGTCGAGTCTACAACAGCAACTCCAGTGTCAACGGATGGCCCACTGCCTAGCTCGAGGCAACCAGTTGACACTACTCCCGCTCCAGTGGAGATAACCACATTGCCAGTAGAGGTAACCAGTGGCTCTTCCATCGACACAACTATTGCACCCATCACTGACACAACTTGGGGAAATACCAACGCCCCTGTGGAACCAGAAACCACAACCAACGCTCCAGTGGATTGGAATACAACAATTGACCCAAGCTGGGGAAGCAGTGCTTCTGTTGATCCCAATGCACCCGTTGAGACTACACCAGCCGGTCCTGGTGTACCCTCACAAGGCACTACGTTATCGCCTACAGATCCAAATGCACCAGTCGACCCTAATGCACCAGTCGACCCTAATGCGCCAGTTGATCCTAACGCACCAGTAGACCCGAATGCTCCAGTTGATCCTAATGCACCAGTTGATCCTAATGCTCCATTAGATCCAAATGCACCAGCACAGACAACAACAGAAATCCCAGCTGAAATTACAACTCTACCAGCTGATCCGAATGCTCCCCTGGATCCTATTGTACCAGTTGACCCTAATGCACCTGTAGACCCCAACACACCAGTCGATCCTAATGCACCAGTCAGACCTGTGGATCCCAATGCACCAGTAGACCCTAATGCACCAGTCGATCCTAATGCACCAGTGGACCCGAATGCTCCAGTTAGACCTGTGGATCCCAATGCACCAGTTGACCCTAATGCACCAGTCGATCCCAATGCACCAGTGGACCCGAATGCTCCAGTTGATCCTAACGCACCAGTTAGACCTGTGGATCCCAATGCACCAGTCGACCCTAATGCGCCAGTCGACCCTAATGCACCAGTCGATCCTAACGCGCCAGTGGACCCGAATGCCCCAGTTGACCCTAACGCACCAGTTGATCCTAATGCACCAGTCGATCCTAATGCACCAGTGGACCCGAATGCGCCAATCGACCCTAATGCACCAGTCGATCCTAACGCACCAGTGGACCCGAATGCCCCAGTTGACCCTAACGCACCAGTTGATCCTAATGCACCAGTCGATCCTAATGCACCAGTGGACCCGAATGCCCCAGTCGATCCTAATGCACCAGTGGACCCGAATGCTCCAGTTGACCCTAACGCACCAGTAAGACCTGTGGATCCCAATGCACCAGTCGATCCTAACGCACCAGTTGATCCTAATGCACCAGTTGATCCTAATGCTCCATTAGATCCAAATGCACCAGCACAGACAACAACAGAAATCCCAGCTGAAATTACAACTCTACCAGCTGATCCGAATGCTCCCCTGGATCCTATTGTACCAGTTGACCCTAATGCACCTGTAGACCCCAACACACCAGTCGATCCTAATGCACCAGTCAGACCTGTGGATCCCAATGCACCAGTAGACCCTAATGCACCAGTCGATCCTAATGCACCAGTGGACCCGAATGCTCCAGTTAGACCTGTGGATCCCAATGCACCAGTTGACCCTAATGCACCAGTCGATCCCAATGCACCAGTGGACCCGAATGCTCCAGTTGATCCTAACGCACCAGTTAGACCTGTGGATCCCAATGCACCAGTCGACCCTAATGCGCCAGTCGACCCTAATGCACCAGTCGATCCTAACGCGCCAGTGGACCCGAATGCCCCAGTTGACCCTAACGCACCAGTTGATCCTAATGCACCAGTCGATCCTAATGCACCAGTGGACCCGAATGCGCCAATCGACCCTAATGCACCAGTCGATCCTAACGCACCAGTGGACCCGAATGCCCCAGTTGACCCTAACGCACCAGTTGATCCTAATGCACCAGTCGATCCTAATGCACCAGTGGACCCGAATGCCCCAGTCGATCCTAATGCACCAGTGGACCCGAATGCTCCAGTTGACCCTAACGCACCAGTAAGACCTGTGGATCCCAATGCACCAGTCGATCCTAACGCACCAGTTGATCCTAATGCACCAGTTGATCCTAATGCTCCATTAGATCCAAATGCACCAGCACAGACAACAACAGAAATCCCAGCTGAAATTACAACTCTACCAGCTGATCCGAATGCTCCCCTGGATCCTATTGTACCAGTTGACCCTAATGCACCTGTAGACCCCAACACACCAGTCGATCCTAATGCACCAGTCAGACCTGTGGATCCCAATGCACCAGTAGACCCTAATGCACCAGTCGATCCTAATGCACCAGTGGACCCGAATGCTCCAGTCAGACCTGTGGATCCCAATGCACCAGTAGACCCTAATGCACCAGTCGATCCCAATGCACCAGTGGACCCGAATGCTCCAGTTGATCCTAACGCACCAGTTAGACCTGTGGATCCCAATGCACCAGTCGACCCTAATGCACCAGTAGACCCTAACGCACCAGTGGACCCGAATGCCCCAGTTGACCCTAATGCGCCAGTCGACCCCAATACACCAGTCGACCCTAATGCACCAGTCGACCCTAATGCACCAGTCGACCCTAATGCACCAGTTGATCCTAACGCACCAGTAGACCCGAATGCTCCAATTGATCCTAACGCACCAGTTAGACCTGTGGATCCTAATGCACCAGTGGACCCGAATGCTCCAGTTGATCCTAACGCACCAGTTAGACCTGTGGATCCCAATGCACCAGTCGACCCTAATGCACCAGTAGACCCTAACGCACCAGTAGACCCTAACGCACCAGTCGATCCTAATGCACCAGTTGACCCTAATGCACCAGTCGACCCTAATGCACCAGTCGACCCTAATGCGCCAGTCGACCCTAATGCACCAGTCGACCCTAATGCACCAGTCGTCCCTAATGCACCAGTTGATCCTAACGCACCAGTAGACCCGAATGCTCCAATTGATCCTAACGCACCAGTTAGACCTGTGGATCCTAATGCACCAGTGGACCCGAATGCTCCAGTTGACCCTAACGCACCAGTCAGACCTGTAGATCCCAATGCACCAGTAGACCCTAATGCACCAGTCGATCCTAACGCACCAGTGGACCCGAATGCCCCAGTTGACCCTAATGCGCCAGTTGACCCGAATGCACCAGTCGACCCTAATGCGCCAGTTGACCCTAATGCACCAGTCGATCCTAATGCACCAGTGGACCCGAATGCTCCAGTTGACCCTAACGCACCAGTCAGACCTGTAGATCCCAATGCACCAGTAGACCCGAATGCACCAGTCGATCCTAACGCACCAGTGGACCCGAATGCCCCAGTTGACCCTAACGCACCAGTTGATCCTAATGCACCAGTGGACCCGAATGCTCCAGTTGACCCTAATGCACCAGTCGATCCTAATGCACCAGTAGACCCTAATGCACCAGTCGATCCTAATGCACCAGTGGACCCGAATGCCCCAGTTGACCCTAATGCACCAGTGGACCCGAATGCTCCAGTTGACCCTAATGCGCCAGTTGACCGAATGCTCCAGTAGACCCTAATGCACCAGTCGATCCTAATGCACCAGTGGACCCGAATGCCCCAGTTGACCCTAATGCGCCAGTTGACCCGAATGCACCAGTCGACCCTAATGCGCCAGTGACCCTAATGCACCAGTCGATCCTAATGCACCAGTGGACCCGAATGCTCCAGTTGACCCTAACGCACCAGTCAGACCTGTAGATCCCAATGCACCAGTAGACCCTAATGCACCAGTCGATCCTAACGCACCAGTGGACCCGAATGCCCCAGTTGACCCTAACGCACCAGTTGATCCTAATGCACCAGTGGACCCGAATGCTCCAGTTGACCCTAATGCACCAGTCGATCCTAATGCACCAGTAGACCCTAATGCACCAGTCGATCCTAATGCACCAGTGGACCCGAATGCCCCAGTCGACCCTAATGCGCCAGTGGACCCGAATGCACCAGTCGACCCTAACGCACCAGTCGATCCTAACGCACCAGTGGACCCGAATGCACCAGTCGATCCTAACGCACCAGTTAGACCTGTGGCTCCCAATGCACCAGTCGACCCGAAGTGACCCTAACGCACCAGTCGATCCTAACGCACCAGTGGACCCGAATGCCCCAGTTGACCCTAATGCGCCAGTTGACCCGAATGCACCAGTCGACCCTAACGCACCATCGATCCTAACGCACCAGTGGACCCGAATGCTCCAGTTGATCCTAACGCACCAGTTAGACCTGTGGATCCCAATGCACCAGTCGACCCTAATGCACCAGTAGACCCTAACGCACCAGTCGATCCTAACGCACCAGTGGACCCGAATGCTCCAGTTGACCCCAATGCACCAGTCGATCCTAACGCACCAGTGGACCCGAATGCTCCAGTTGATCCTAACGCACCAGTTAGACCTGTGGATCCCAATGCACCAGTCGATCCTAACGCACCAGTTGACCCTAATGCACCAGTCGATCCTAATGCACCAGTGGACCCGAATGCCCCAGTTGACCCTAACGCGCCAGTTGACCCTAATGCACCAGTCGACCCTAACGCACCAGTCGATCCTAACGCACCAGTGGACCCGAATGCTCCAGTTGACCCCAACGCACCAGTCGACCCTAACGCACCAGTCGACCCGAATGCTCCAGTTGACCCTAACGCACCAGTCGATCCCAATGCACCAGTGGACCCGAATGCGCCAGTTGACCCTAATGCGCCAGTTGACCCGAATGCTCCAGTAGACCCTAATGCACCAGTCGATCCTAATGCACCAGTGGACCCGAATGCCCCAGTTGACCCTAACGCACCAGTTGATCCTAATGCACCAGTGGACCCTAATGCACCAGTAGACCCCAACACACCAGTCAACCCTAACGCACCAGTCGATCCTAATGCTCCAGTTGACCCTAACGCACCAGTCAGACCTGTGGATCCCAATGCACCAGTAGACCCTAATGCACCAGTCGATCCTAATGCACCAGTGGACCCGAATGCTCCAGTTGACCCTAATGCACCAGTCGATCCTAATGCTCCAGTTGATCCTAATGCACCAGTCGATCCTAATGCACCAGTGGACCCGAATGCCCCAGTTGACCCTAACGCACCAGTTGATCCTAATGCACCAGTGGACCCGAATTCTCCAGTTGATCCTAACGCACCGGTCGATCCTAATGCACCAGTGGACCCGAATGCTCCAGTTGATCCTAACGCACCAGTTAGGCCTGTGGATCCCAATGCACCAGTCGATCCTAACGCACCAGTGGACCCGAATGCCCCAGTTGACCCTAACGCACCAGTTGATCCTAATGCACCAATAGACCCGAATGCTCCAGTTGATCCTAACGCACCAGTCAGACCTGTGGATCCCAATGCACCAGTAGACCCTAATGCACCAGTCGATCCTAACGCACCAGTGGACCCGAATGCACCAGTTAAACCAGTTGATCCTAATGCACCAGTCGATCCTAACGCACCAGTAGACCCGAATGCTCCAATTGATCCTAACGCACCAGTTAGACCTGTGGATCCTAATGCACCAGTCGACCCTAACGCACCAGTCGATCCTAACGCACCAGTGGACCCGAATGCTCCAGTTGACCCCAATGCACCAGTCGATCCTAACGCACCAGTCGACCCTAATGCACCAGTCGACCCTAATGCACCAGTAGACCCTAATACACCAGTCGATCCTAATTCACCTGTAAATCCTAACGCACCTATTAATCCCAACTCTCCCGCAGACCCAAATTCACCTATTGGTCCCAATTCTCCAGCTGGTCCAAATTATAATCCTCCAAATCCCTCAAGTCCTTGGTATCCTGGTGGTGCGGGATCTGGGTCTAACCCTCCCGGTTCGTGGCGCCCACATTATCCGTTCGTTCCTCAAAAGCCAGGCCAAAACATCCCAACTATTCGCCCTGTCCCACAGCTTCCAATCTGGCCACGTCCCCCACAAGCAGGTAATGGCAATGGCAATGGAAGTGGTCAAGTTTTACCTCCACGCCCCCCATTCTGGCCAAACTGGCTCTGGCCAAGTTGGCGTCCAGGCACACCTAACCGTCCCACCATTGCCCCCACTCCCATCGTCCCAAGCCAGCCCGAGTTACCCGAGTCTGTAGAGCAACCTGCTGAAGGTCAGCCTGGTGGTCCGATGTCCAATGAGAATGCCTCGGTCGAAGAGGGCAACAAGAAGCCGGGATCAACAGAGAACAGCTCAGCAGAAAAGAAGAAGGATTCGAAGGAGGAAAAAGAGAAGGAGAAGAAAAAGCCAAACAGCTCCGACGAAGATAAGAGTGACAGAAAAGAGAAGAAGAAGCAGGAGAAAGATAACGAAAAGAACACATCTGCTGAAGATAAAAAGTCGAAGAAAGACTCCAAGGAGTCCAAGGAGGACAAAGACAACGAACAGAAAAAGTCAAACGAGGAAGAGGACAGCGATGACCTCAACTCCAAGGAAAAAAAGCATCTCATTAAGGACATCCTGAAGGAGCTAAAGAACGAGGACGGATGCGACGAAGACAAAATCTATCCTGATGTGCGGGACTGCAAAAGGTACTACCGCTGCGAGGTCAAGAAATCCGGCAAACACAAGTACATCCATATGCGCTGTGAGAACAAGGAGCGCTTCGACTATGAGGAAAAGAAGTGCATTAAGAAGAGCGATGCCAAGTGTCTGCATAAGTAGAACCCCAAACGAACAAAAGGGACATGTTTTCTATAGCATGCATATTTAATCTCAAGATAAATTCAATGATATTAGCAATGATATATAGTACATCTAATCCATTTTTTTTAAATATTATTTATTGTAAACCTTGTAATCCCTAACATTAGCCTGCTTGTCCAATAAAAGAGCATTTTATTTATATTCAATTAAAAATTTAATAAAGTAACGTTCAATTGCATTCTTCAAACCCTAGGTTGAGTTCCATTCTCTTTTGAATTTGAGATGTTAAGCAAGATCTTAAATTTACACATGACAATGCACTATTCTGACTGACTTTGACTAATCTATGCATAAAACTCTGTCCATAAAACAAAACAGTGATCTCAGCTGTGGCTCATCATATCATTAACTGAGTATCAATCTCTCTAATTAGCCTTTCGAAATGAGCAGAGTAACAGGACGAAAGTTCCTGGAGCATTCTTTTAACTGGCAGTAATAGTTTTTTCCTTCTCCTGTTTTCCGTTTTTTCCCTATGTAAATATTTAGCGTAGCATAGAAATTTGAAGTGAAACGTAAACACAAGCAAAAAGCGTTAAGGGAAAGTGCATTGGACAGGACACAGCATAGCACATAGTCGGGAGCAGGACATGACGGTAAGTGGAGTGATAGGGAAATGCAGCCGGAGCAGGGGGTGTGGCACCGAAGCAGAGCAATACACTTAAGTTGATTCGCTGTCATCCATTGCAGCTCATTTATCATTAGATGAAGTCATAGCTGGTGAGGGGAACGAACTGGCAGACAGGGTGCCAGGCGCAAGGCGCACGGCTCGGCGACAGTTTCAACGTCGCCTAAGTAGTCTGCTGAGATGTGGGCGTGGTCGGGTGGGCGCGTCAAGAGTAAGCACAACACTCTGCTCAAGCATGCAGTACAAGGGCAGAAGTATAGTACGTAACGTAGCAGAAGCAAAATCAGCCTGAGTCAGGACCTCAGCCATGACCAGGACACTAAAGCAGCAGTCTAGAATGTGATGGCAACACTACCAGCGCCCAGTACCCAGTACCCAGTACCCTGTACCCAATGCCAGTGCCATCAACATCAGCAACACCACTGACACCGCCAACAACCGTCGACGACGTAATTCAATTTTTATCGTGGGTAATTTTGTAACGAGAAACGAAAGAAGCCAACGGCAACTGGCGCTGACCAGAATAGAGCAGTAACTATAGGGTCTACACTTGGAGAAAAGTGCCCTACCTTTGGCGGAAAACGGAATACCATAAGCCATGAGTGTTCTACTGACAGAAGATAGAGCGTTGGCATATGCTCAATGTCTACAAAAAGATAAGGTTCGAATCTTGCGGCAGTTTAGAAGCTTCACTGAAATAGCAGTGCCTTAGCAGTTAGCTTTGCAGAGCATACACATATGCTGTGTAGTCCAATACAGTATTATGTTCACTCATTGTACACTGAATTCCTTTTTTCTAGTGTAGAGACAGTTGACATTATGATAGTAGTATACATAGAACAAGTAAAGCTTTAAGCCCAGATCGAGCTGCTGCCCACCCATTGTAATTGTAGGGCGTGGCAGGCACACTATACATACTATATGTATGTATGTATGAATGTGTGTGCGTGCTGCATACGTTGAAATTCAATTTGCCTGATGACTTGCTGTGGTTTAAATACAACCAAAAAGCGACAGCGCCCATTAAACTCATTGGCATTGCTCAGTGGAAGCTGCCAGGCTGCCAGGCTGCCAGGCGGATATGGAGGATACTCTTTGGATATGGAGCCTGGATAAGAACGATGCAAAACGCATGTGGCACTTTATGTACCACAATTCAGCCCATATTCACATTATATACTTATGCATACGATAAAAACTGAAAAATGTAGCATAAAAAAGATTTAAAAAAGAGGAAAAAGTTAAACAAAAAAAAATGTAAACTTTGTTAACTTCATTTGACAACAGCAGCAGCAGTAGCAATTTGTGTGGGACGAAAGTAGGGGGATGGGTGTGGGGACTGGAGGTCAGACACAGCAAAATGTACCGCTTATCCAACATATAGCTCTCGCTCTATTTCCCTCGGTCCCACTCTGACCACTCGTAGTTGTGTCCCAACTTGCAGCTGCTCGTTGATTGGATTTCAGGCGCTTGAAAAATCAATTTTTATTTAATTAATGTGCCTCGTTGCATGCATTACACATTCTACACACACACACACACACACACACACACACACACACACACACACAGAATGACCAGCCTTTTCAAGTACTCTTACAGATAGGATGCATACGCTTTATTCTATTCATATCGTAGTCGCACTCTCCCATGCAATTTGTTTGGCTTCCCCTTGGCACTTCCATTGTGACATCAAATGGCTTCAATGTGCTCGAATCCCTGGGGATTCTGTCTTTGGGAGGACACATAATATAATACATATAGTAGCTTCTATTAGGTCAACCTCATTTTTAGTGCTGTTCAATTTGCGTCACAATTAATTTTAGTTTAGGCTGAATTTGCAGGAGATATTGAAACTGGGAACATCTATGTAAATACAGCAAGTACTTGACAGTCTGTACTTTTGTACTAGTAATAATATTCATCTACGAGCTCTTCAGTTCCAACAGATCCCATATACCTCCAACTAATGCTAGCTTTTATATAGAAAATTATTATATACATATATGCTTATAGTTAGATATCGATTTTTTAATATTCCCCTCTACCTAACACGCTTTAAACAATAATAAAATGTTCAATATAATGCGATATTCTATTCTTAATTTCTGTAAGCTGATTGGCAATCTGTGTGCGCTGTAAGTACTTGCAACGCTCAAAGGAGTTGCGCTCCCGTATCCCCAGAAAATCTGCAACATCAATCAGCTGCGCCCGAATGTACCGGTGTTCCATTTAGATGCCATCAAACGGTTTATTTTTGTTGCACACACAATGACGCCGCGGGGAGTTGCGCTCAGTAACAGAATGATGGCAGGGGAGACAGCGGGAGCGGGTGGGGGTTAGGCAATGCCAGTTGCGGGCGACACCTGCAAAATACCTGTGCACACTACTCGCTCGCAGAAGCAACTGCAAAAAAATAAAAATAAAAGAGAGTAAAAAATCTTTGAGCTTGTACATTTAATATTCACATTTCAATTGTTTTTTGGCCCAGCCGAGCACTCGACTGGATTCATCGCGTAACTTTGCCCAGGCTAAAATCCCCATCCCCATCGCCATCCTTTTAGAGCCCATCCTGCCCATCTCCATCTCCAGTCCGCATCTCCTTCGCAGTTTCGTTAGTTCTGTAAGTGCTCAGCCTCAACCTGCCACAGTGCCCTTTGCCAGCTTGTTTGCTTTGACTTTTGAGCTCTGCTCTGCCATCTCCATCTCCTCCTTGTCCACTCCTTCTTCTGCTTCATCTCCTTTGGCTTTCTTCTTTGCTGTTGACGACGGCTCGTGGTATAGATTTTTCCTTGTTGTTCGCTTCTTCAGCTCCTTGCCTTTTATTTATAAAATTTTCATAAAGTTTTGTGTTATTAAAAATGGAATATATTCTCACGCGAATAAGCAATGGAATATTAATAGCATAAGACAACTTTAACTTTTATATGAATAACAGATTACTAAGGCTTTTGGATTAATCAGCTTCTTTAGGTGATATACTACTTAATACTGACAAATTTAAATATGTGTTAATAAATCAAACACTACGCAATTATCATACAAATAAAGGTTAAATTGAATTATAAAATGATATTGCCGAAAATTAAATGAAAATTGATTGTCCAATATCTCCAGAGTTTGTTATCCGATTGGGCTGCAAATCGCACCAAATATACAAAGCACCTAAAGCTTTATTCATGCAGAGAAGGAATCCAGTGACTCTAAAACTAAGAACATTTTGACAAATTTGAGGGGGAGAGGGATGTTCATACGGACGGACAGACAGACAGACGGACATGGCTATATCGACTCAGCTCGTCGTCCTTATCAAGAATATGTATAGTTTGTGGGGTCTGCCACAAACAAGGTCTAAAAAATATCAAATAATAATAATATAATAACTTGCTCTGCTATGTTATGGGGTATAGGTACTCCAACCTGCAAGATCTATCAGTTCGAGAATTACAGTGAACATTTCATGAAATAAAAGCATAAGGTCCTTTCTTAATCTAGGTTTTATCAGAAGATCAGACAGTCATCCATTTCAGACAAAGAGTTAGTGGGATTGTTTCAACCATCGTCACAATTTGTCAATCGCACAAATCCTGCTGCAATCTATCGATAAATTGTTGTGTTTGATAACCGGTTCAAGTGGAGCAAGCAACATGCTTGGCTAACTCCTTAGTACACTTCTAAAAGCAAACACCGAGTACATTAACTATGTGAATCAGTGTGCATATTAATGGGTGTCGAACAGGTCAACACACACTCGCACACACGCACACACACACATGAGATCTGCCATGCAAGGCGTCTGTTTTCTCAACGCGAACGTGCCAAAGAAAATAGCCTTAGCCCGGCGGAGTGGGTGAGGCAAGGAGGAGGAGGAGGCGCAAAGCTGAACTGAGCGGAGCGGAGCGGAACACAGGGGCAAGAGGCTAGGCATAATAAATCACTGGAACGAGACAAAGTTGACCCAGTAAGTGAACCCGATAAGAAGCAGCGACAGGCCAAAGTTCGCTTCAAGTCAAGCCGAATTGCTTGGGTGCGTAGGTGTCAGACAAGCTGAGCAGGATGACAGGTATGAGCGGGGGGACGGGTGACGGGGGAAGAGGCGGCCTGCTTGGATTGGGTTCGAGCAAGTGCACCTTGAGCACGGTAATTGCTTTGGACGGCCGCTGAAAGCCGAAACAAATTATAAATTGTCGGCAATGCCGTTGCCCAGCTCAAAGGCTTAAAAAAAAGGGGAAGTACAACGCTGCAGTCGAGAGTGCTCGGCAATGGCAGTATAGCTGTTGAGCTAGTAAAAGTGGTAGGTGTACATACCCAAGGCTGTGCAGATTTTCATAGGGTATTGTAAAGGTCTTAAGCAGGAGCAAAAGTTGATGGCGTTGGCGTCGTCCCAGTTCAACTGGCTCATTACCCCGCCCAATGTCTTATCTTGGCACTGTTGATCCATCAACTGGATTTCAGAGCTGGCTCTGCTTCTGCTTCTGCCACTGCTGCTCCGGCCACTGTTGTTAACTGGCCTGCTCTGCGCTTTTCAGCACTGACTCTGGGCCTTGAAGGAAACATTTTCTGATTGCGTGTGCATTTTTAATGTCGCTTGCCCTTTTGGCCCTTCCAGAGCACGGGGCTTCATGTGTACGCACTTCATTCATCAATGCGCTCCATCGCGGCCCCAAAACGATGGCAACGCCAAGACAAATGATGATGTCTGCCCGGCGCACTGGCTTCCCAGTCCAGTCCAGGTTGGGTGGCCCAGGTAGCAATCGTAACTCAGTCGTGACACGGCACAAGCTTTTGTGCTCCATAGTGTGTTTAACTTGGATTCCGCTGCAAAAGAAAAAGGTTGTATTAAGGCATTTACACGCTGCCATCTCTAGCTCTTAATACTGCTTACCATTTACCGTTACCGCTACCGCTGCCGTTACCTATACCTTTACCGTTAGCGCTACCTTTAGCTTTAACGTTTGGCCCCTTTTGTTTTCATTTGGCTGACATTTCCTTGGCCTCGCTCTGGCACCATTACTTTGATTTTTATAAATTTTATATGGCACACGCCTTTCTTTCAACTCCTCCTCAGCTTCCCCAGCCACCTCACCTGAAGGCAATCACCGTACGGAGTACGGGGTACGGGTGTATGGTACGGCGTACTGTGGTACGGTGAGTGCGCTCACTAATGAAATATGAATAATTAATACTGTGTGCTTCTTTTTGTTTTACTTCATTTGGAGTTCATTATTTTTGGCTCGCTGCTGCATTGCTCCCTTTTGGCATACCTCTGGCTTCTTGGCACTTCTGGAATTTTGTATATCTCGACTACATTTCCCATCTTATGGGAGAAGGGTGGGTGACACTAGAAGCACTTAAACATCTAACAAATGAATTGAAGCACTAAAAATGTGACTTATTAACAAACACAAGTCATGGCCATAACCAAATGCAAATAGTAAACTTCCAGCTAATCAAAAGTAAACAATGCAAACAGCAATATGTCGATAACTAATTTGGCAACATATCGATAGCAAGCCTGCTTATTGTCGATAGACAGATATCGGATAATATCCATTTGCCTTTCCATTTGAACGGATGTTATAAAGCTCTTTTTAACTATTCTTAGGCAATCAAACAATTGGAATCTGTTTTTATCGATCGTCTGCTTATCAGCTTAACTGTTTTACATTTTCTTGTGTCAAGATTTAGATACTCCGATTTGGATTATTATTCTGATTAACAGTTTAACGCTAAAAAATACCACATATGCTAATGACAAAAATCATCGCATAATATCGTATTGTCTTGCACTGTTGATCTACACAACTTGTCGGCGTTCTTTCTTTTCTTATTTGCCACAAAACATTTTCAGCACACAAAGAAACAACAGCAAATTAAACAAGGAAAAACAAAGGAAATGGTGGGAGATACGGAGGAAAAACAGGAAATGCAAATGCAACAAAATACTCAGACAACTGGGCGTTAATTTGCCAGCCGATAAGATGCAGGGCAAATGTAAAAGGAGCTGCTGTTGCATGCCACAAAAAACAGCAGCAAGAGCAGCAGCAATATGGACCTCAGACCCGGTGAGCCGTAAGTACCGTAGTACGATATGTTTTTGCTCTAGTCAAGCTCTAATGCCTTGTTATTTGTGTCGCACAACTTAGCATGTAATTAGCCTTGCAGCATGAGGCATGTGGCAATACACACAACATATCTATGGGGCGCTTAAACGGCATTTGAATTACAATCTTAGCCACAGCGACTCGAATGGACGTGCGAGTGCGTGTGGCAAATGGATTTGGCTCTTTGAATTTTAATTGCGTGGGCAACGATAAGAGCTAATAATGCCACAGATGCCACGATGCTGCTGATAAGACAGATGAGATGATGATTTTGCTCATTCTTTATCTATACGATTGTAAGTATTGGAGGCAAATAACGTATTCAATTTAAAGCTGGACGGTTTTATTTACTATGTCGCTTCACATTAGGCTCTCTCGACTGGCGCATACTCGATTGCTTTAAAGACCTTTCCCGTAAAGACAAGGGTTGCGGTTGCCTTGGGTTTGCCCCGGCCCCAAAGGTACCGCTCGGTGCTCTGCCAGTCATAACGCTTTTAGTGTCACCAACATTGACTAATTTGTCACTTGGCCCGTGGGTGGGGCCCCGGCATATGGCTGGCAACCCTTTTCAAGGACATTTTGTATTCAAATAATGTTTGACATTTTCTCTGCATTTTTGTTCTTTTTTTTTTGCCTGTTTGTATTTTTGTCTCCGTGTCCCTTTACGTGTGCGCCTTGTTTGGCTCTGCGCCCTTGGTTTATTTTTGTTTGTTTTTTATTTTTATTATTATTATTATTACGAGTTGCAGGCGAGACTTGCCGACTTGCCGAGTCGTTGGCGTCTCTTTCGCCTGCCACACCACCCAGCAGCACGTAGCATTTAAAATTCTCTGGTATTTGGCATTCGCACGTAATTAGCTGTTAATTTGGCCGCCGGTTGGCAACTGAGCCGCGAATTTTACTTTCCACTTGACTTCAGCTTCATTTCGGTGGCGTACTGTCAGTGTAAGGCCAGTGTAAGAGAAAGCAAAGAAAACAAGTCATAAAGAGAGTGGGTGAGAAATGGATTTGGAAATGTTAAATAAACTTTAATTTGTTGTGGCCAAGACTCTAAACTATATAGTAGAGTATGTTACATCAAGTTGATCATGCTTGATATACATATTGTCTTAAAGCTCATATAAGTATTAGTGTCAGCTCTTGATCAAAATGAATAAGATTAAGCATATGTTCTATGATAAACATCAAGTGCATTCGCATTCTCATTCACACTTTAAGTTCATCTTAGAGCTCGTCTCGTCGTGCTGTAGTAAAAATGTAGTTGTTTTGCCTGTCATAAAATGCCAAACCAGAAACAGACAAGAGACAAAAGTGTTGAGAATAAGCAAACTTGATTATACAGACTTTCTTTCGCCATAGCTTTAAGCAAACATTAAAGCTTAGCGGAGCTTTGACTTGTTATTGCATGCGAACATTACGACAAATTTCAGCGAGCAGACTTTTTGCATATGGAAAACCGAACAATATGCCAGAGCATATCTATAAAAATTCTATAAAAATATTTTATGCTATTATCGTAAAAGAGGAAATTAAATGCCATTATATATGAATAGCATAGGCACTTAAGATTGAAGCTTAGCCAATTTTGATGGCTTATACTTAAAGCTCCCCTTGTGTGACAGCTTTAACTGTGGCACGGTGTGTGGCAGCAGAGACAGGCGCATTTTGGAACTGGAGAAACAGTGACAAGTTGCTGCCCCCTGCGCGGATGACACTAAATTACTTGACCCAGCCAAACCAACCACAAGCAAAGGTATGGCAACCGTAAACTTTGCAGCTAATTATAAATGAAATCGGATATCAAAGACGACTGGAACACGCCTTTGTGCAATACACACACACACACACGCACAGACACAAGAGCAACACATAGATAATGACAATTCATTTGAAGCCAATGGATGGAAAACGTAGCAGGAAGGAGAAGCTGAAGTTTCACTCTGCGGTTCGAGCGCAAACAAACAAACAATGGACGCCGTTGCCGCCGCCGCTTGTTGTCCTGCAGCGCACTTGGGCAGGAGGGAAGTTAGCAGCACAGGGTGTCAAGTATGTCAGCTGCGTGTGTGTGTGTGTGTGTGTGTGGGTGGGTGTGTAGGCGTGGACATTGAACGCTCATGAAATGGCAAGAACAAAGTGGAAAATTCATAAAATGTCATTGTCGCTTTATTAAATCGCGCCAAGACACCAACACACACACACATGGATAATAGGCGTGTGTGTGTGTGTGGTTTGTTTTGCTTCTGCCAAGTAAGTGGGAGCACGGGATGCGGGGAGCGGGGAGCTGACTGGCAAATTGGGCGGCGATGGCGGCGGCGACTACGTTGTGTCTGCTTTTTGCCATCGACAGCTGTTGGCGTCATTTACAAAAGCTTTTTGGCCGTTTTATGGGATTTTGCAACAGTTTCATTTTCATTTTGGGCTAATGCAGACAATGCACAGTGCTCACAGTGTGTAGAAAATTACAACTGTTTTCACTTATATTGAAAGTGATGTTCTATATTTCTATATTGATAGTAAGTTAATTTTACAGAGTATCATTTATGTTTGACTTAGTGTTGCTTAACCTGAACACAGAGTTATCGAATATTAAGATATAGGACTCGCAAAATTGTGCTCTCGTTTTTACTTTTTAAATACATATCATATTACACAGTAGTGTAGTAAGTATTAGTATTTACATACATATTTTTAGACCCTGTAGAAAGGTATGTAACTCTAATTCAAAACTTACAAAAGGAAAACATTGAATCGACATTGGAAACCCCATTTCAGTCAAGGCGTAAATCACTTCAAATCAGTTCGAAAATAAAGACTGGCCTGATAGTTTATTTTAGTGATTAATATACACATGTATATTTAGAGTCTGCACTAGTTGCATTTCATTTTCGGTACTTGCACACCACTGTGCGCTGCTCCCACAGAGTGTGTGCTGCGCGGGGCAAAGGGTGGCAGCGAGGCGTCGGATCATATCGTGGGTGAGGGCTGCATAATGCTGCCATTAGAAGTTGGAAGTTGCCGCCAAGCACTTGCTAACGCCAAAAGATGATGAGCAACAACACGAGCACACACACACACACATACTGATATACACACCCATGTGTGTGTGTGTCATGTTGCGAGAACGATAATAGCTGGCAACGTTTGTTGATTCGCCTCTCTCCTTGCCACTCACTCCATCTCTAGCTATAGCTTCCACTCTTGCACTGCCTCTATTTCGCTAGCTCTCTCTCTATCATTCTCGCTATCGCTGTCTGGCATTTCGCATCGTCGTCTCCCAACAAAATCACCATTCTCATCGTCATCAGCATGCTCAGTGCCCGCCTCAATCTGTTACTCCTTCACACTCGCACCCGCATTCACACCAATGCCCTTTTTGCCATTTCTATCGTTTCTCGTACTCCCACTGCTCCTCTGCCCTTTCTCCGCCTCCTACTCTAGCGTTGTTGGTCTCGTCCTTGTCAGCGTCATATTTGAACTTTTAATATTGACGCCATTTAACACGTTCTGCTGCAAATTTTATAAATGACTCTGTCTGTCGCTCAGAGGTTTTCTAGCGGAGGACTTTCTATAATGTACACTCCCCCCCTCTCTGCTCCTCGTCAGGTTCCGCCCTTCCCCTATTTGGGGGAGTTGCTGATTTTGTGGTCGTGTCTGTGGCAACTAACGAATAATTGAATGCAATATGAATGCATTCGAATCACATTACCAACTGACTGAAGGCACTTTTCAATTATTCAATCACTTTTGTTTTCAATGCATGTTGTTTGGCTTTGAACCGGTTTACAGATTGCTCCAACTCATAATTAAGTTGCAAACTGAAGTTAGTTGGAGCGACTGGCGAAGCTTTTCGATTGACATCAATGAGACTTGGTATAGATCTTAGAGCGAAATCGGTAATATAGATAATACTAAGTATCCCAAGCTGAACCGGTTCGCAAAGTGGTTAAGTAAAAGCCTTAGTAAGTTGAGACCAAAGCAAATGACATCTTTTTGATCTTTACACATTTTTTCTCCGATTTTTTGCCAAGGAAATGTAAGCACTTGGCAGATTACAGTTATCCATTGCTTGTACCACATATTTACTAATCCTTTTCTCCTACAGGCACAAACAACTCAGGATGCACGATTGAATTTCATGCGGAAGGCATGAGGCATCAGGGATGAGGCATGAAGCATCTGCTGGCTGTCATAAGACGGAGCATAGCTTGTGGCTTTTAGTGTGTGTGTGGCTGTGGATTGTTTGTGAATTAGCTGGAGATCAAATCACTTAAAGAGCGCACAGCTCAATCTCGGGATGGAGACAAGCGCTACAACGCTGATGGCATAGGGAAAGCTTAAAGGATGCCAACGATGACGCTATCGAGTGTCAGAAGTGCTCTGAGTGCTGCTGCTGTGTGTGGCAACTTATAAATCGATATGAGTGTCTGTTGCATAGCAGACAGCCAGCGAGACAGGCGTCGTCTTCTGCCTCCTGCCTCCTGCCTCCTGCATCCTAGCCCCCGAAGCGCCCTACTCCCTGCAAGGATGTTCGATCATTATACAGCCAGACGTTGCATGTCTCGCGAAAAGCCGTAACAGCACTATGTGGAGAAGGCGGAGGAGAAGGAGTAGGCAGCGCGTCATCTTGTCAAATATTTCGCGCTAAATTAACACGACAGCGCCCCCAAATGGAGCAAGTAGATGTCAGACGAGCCCCGGCGAGGACCAGCCTCAGACAGTTGAGCTCCTGCTCTCTGCCTCAAAGGAAGCAGCATCAAAAAGAGTAGACTAAAAAAAAAGCAAGTCAAGTGCTACAGCATTGCACATACATAACTCAAACAGTTAAGGGTGTGTGTGTGTGTGTGTGTGTGTGTGTGTGTAGTATATGTGTGAGTAAGTGCATAATTTGTTGGCTTTGTGCTGGGCCGTTGCTGGAGTTTCGCCCTGAAGTAACTAGCAGAAGCAACAGACAGGCAACAGCTGCTAAAGTTAACACGCACAGCACAGCAAAGGGGAGGGGGAAATGCGAGTGTGTGGGTGTGTGTGTGTGAAAGTGTGATAGAGAATTATTAAAAATGATAGCAGTAATTTTAGCGCGTAATTAAAATTAGCCAAAAACCTAATGATGCATCATCATACTCATTATCAAGGACAGACGAAAATGTAGCAAAAAGTAAATGTGACAAAAACAGATGAAAGAGAGCTTTAGAGCCAGATAGATAAAGTGCATTTTGAGTGGGAGATACAATGTAAAACGTTAGTCGAACTAACTTAAAATTCAACTTTAATTGAGAACTAATAATAATATTCTGTTAAAGTTGAAAATGAGAACAGCTAAAATGAGCTGTGAGTGTAAAGTCTAGAGAGATATATTTATTGATATATTTATGTAGCATAAGAAATAGTTTGTCTTACTTAAATTTGATATAGATATATTGGCATAGAAATATGCCAATGCAATGAGAGAATGTCTATGGTTAGGCTTCATAATCTAGAGTCTATATTCTAGAGTTTAAAACAAGGCTACAGTAACTGAAGTTTATAGTTGAATATATTTAATCCAACTCACTAATTACAACTGTACACCAACACTAACCATCTTGGTTCAGGGACTAGTTGTATCACTCGATGTATCACTTGTAGTCGAGTGTGGTAGTAGTAAGGTTTTTGCTTAATCCAAACATGCACAAGGGTGATTGATTCATCAAATACGCACAGAAAACAGAGACAAAGAGTAAGGCGAAGAGGGTGGGAGGTGAGAGAAACAGAGAGTTAACCAGAGCAAAGTGGTTGGCTGATGACGTCATTACGATATTGGCACACGCATATGGCGCAAATGATTAAAGTCATCAAAGCAAAAGGAAAAGCCAAAAAGAGGAAAAACTCCAATGGCGAAGGCAAAGGCAAAGGCAAGCATAAATGCGCATTAAAAGCCAATAACAACAGCAGTGATGAGCACAAAATTAATTTACAAACATTTGATGGGTTTATTGGCACACACACACACACACACAGACACACGCACACCACATGGCTGCAAATGTTTGCCCAATAAATGAAAATCGCTAAAAACGCTGCGTACACCAATTGGAACTTAAGTGGCAGCTGTGAAGGGAAAAGGATGTGGAGTGGAAACACATTTGGAGCCGGAGAGAGTGAGCCGAGGGTGGCGAATGCAACAATAAATGCTGCACAGTTATTAATTAAAAGCATCTACTCAATTTCCAATGGCATTTTATGTGCGGTTAAAACATAAACCTCGACTAAAACCCCAATAAAATCCAGCGCCCTCCCCTCGACGACATTTTGGAAACTAAATTCGTAAGCCTCATCAAAATGTTGACACCCCATCGTGGGGCAAAAACTATTAAATAACTTAAAGGTTGGCATTATTTTGCTTTTATTATAGGGACACTCACTCCAACTCATAATGCATAATGCCAAGTGAATTAAAATCTTATGCTGCTCCATTTTAATAACACGAAAACATTTAAAGTTTATGCATAGCCAAGCCAAGGAAATACTTATTGAACAGTGTGGAAGTTATGACGTAATAAACTAACATAAAATACCATAAATATGAAATCTGATAAAGGGATTTTCGAAATTATTAAACTACTCACCCTGCCGTATGCTGCTGTATATATTAAACACACTCATGCTGAATTAAAACTGAAATAACTATGTAATTTACAGAGCTATGTGGCTAAACCAATTGTCGAAGCATTTTCATAAATTTTACAACATTATTTTGTGCCAATTTGATGGAGTTTTTAGCCCCGTTCCGCACTCATTTAAACGGAAAATATTCCAAGTGAAATGTGTAATTATGGCAGCGCAGGTACCGCTGCAGGTGCGTCTAACAACCCTATACTAATCACATACATACATATATATATTAGGCTATCGTACCCTTGGGCTAAAATTTCATAATATCAAATACGATATATGCGATATTTGCGGTTGCAGCGAAAACTTGCGTTTATTATGGAATGGAATTCGGAAGTGATTCGCCAAACGATGCAAAAATGCCTAATGCTGTTGCGATAATAGAAGCTGTAGATAGATGTTGATAAAGTGCCCAAGGGAATCAACTGGAAATTATGTAAAATTATAGATTTAATTCTAAAATCAAGTGGGGTAATAAATACAGTAAGAGCAATGAATGTTGTGATCGATATGTATATGTTAAAATGTAAAAATTCAAGTTAACTTAATTGTTAGATGTAACTGTAAGAATAGTGAACAATGTGATCGAAATGTATATGCTGAAATGTATGAGAATATATAACAGATACCATGCTGTAATTTGGATGGAGCGATATAACTCCGATCGGAGATATGACGTATCAAAATAGCGACATATGTCCGACAGCAAAATGTACTGGTCGGATATATCTCGTCGGAGATATGTCGCTATGCCCATTCATGTTGAGAATCAGTCAAATTCATACATAACAGAAACCATAGTATATCTGTACCATATCTACACTGCATAAATCTGGCTATATAGAGCGAAGCTTATCTTATCTTGTAGCATAATTAGCTTTTATTTATGTTTATAAGTGCTCAAGGAAAGTAACTGTACTTTATACTTTATACATATGTAAAACGTAATTGTAAAATCATGTAAGAATAGTGAACAAAGTGATCGATAGGTATACGTTAAGCAGAATAGGTTCAGCTTGAAGAGGAGCTGAACTGAGAAACTAAAGTCAGAAATTAAATATATAAATCTGTCCGTACAAAGAGCAGCTTATACATCTCGTAGTACAAATATTAGCTATGATATATTTCTAATGATTTATTTTAACGACTTATGAACATGGCACGTACTGCTAGCACAACATCGAAGTACAAATAAATAATTTTCGCAACAGCTGCATTTGAAAATATATCTGTATGCAACTCTCTGCTGTATACCCTGTAAACGCCAGCTGCATGTGATGAGGTATAATCGAAGCGGGTTGCTAATTAATGCAACAGTGTAGATAACTGAACTAGCAAATGCTATAATACTCTGATCGAATGTGACATAGAGAATCCTATCAATTATGTAATGCATAGCTCTAGGTCCATCACTGCTTCATGTGTGTTCTTAGTTATTTTGCCATAAAAATGCGCCTTTTATGCCACACACAGACAGAGGTCAGGTCGGGGGCATACACTTACCCACACCCCTGGCACTTGGCACACACTTATCCGTCTGGTCGACCCCATAGTACAGATGCAGCTAATAGTTGGCACTGATCCGGGAGGACACCCTTTGTAACGAGTTCCTGCTGCGGTCGTTCAATTAAATTTGCTCAATGCATGCGGGTCGAATGAATGGACGGACAGGACAGGGCGGCACGGAAAGGGACCAAGGGACAGGAGGCGGACGACTTTTGTTTGGGTGCGTAGTTTGAATTTCTATCACTTCATATTTCTTTCTCAGTACTCTTTTCTATTACAGCCACATCCACTGCCACAGGAGAGGAGAGAGGGCAGCTCAATTAATTTATTTGTTTGCCAAGTGCCCGGAGTTATTATTGTATTGCAGGCGCACAATTTAAATCATAAAAACCCCTCGAATGAGTGCACAACCGAGGGGGAGGGGAGCAGAGCCAAAGCCAGAGCAGAGCAGAGCAGGGAGCGATTCGTATCGTACATTATATGGCCTATTAATTACCAAATACCGTTAAGCCCATGGGCCAAGCCAGCAAGTCGAACCGCCACTCCTCGCCCACCCATGGCATGGCATGGCAGAAAATGTTGTTTTGAAATTGCATTTGCACTTGTTTTTATGGGGCCAAAGCCAGGGCCATTGCCAGGACCAGAACCAGGACCAGGACAACACATCGAATGCAGCTGTCGGGTCTGTCTAGCACTACCCTTGCTGCCTGACACTGGGGCTGGGGCTGGGTTCGGGTTCGGGTCCGGGTCCGAGTCCGGGTCCGATTGGGCTGTTGTGTCTGGCGCATTTCACATGATAAATGATGCAGCAGACTAAACGTTGAAAACTGCACAAGGATGGGCGAGTGGAACAGGAACTGGGATGGCCCAAGGAACCAGCGGGGCTATCCGTATCCGTATCGGATTGGCACCATACTGTAGTCGCTCTAATAAGCCTAAGCCAAGGCGTCACATAAAATAAACAAATTGAAGAATTGCTCGAGTCCACATAAATAATGATAAACGCACACCCGATAAGACAACACACACCCCCACACATACACACAATTTACAGTTAACGATAATCAAACAAATTTGTTAAAGTTAAGTTAAATGTTTAAAAGACTGTGTAAACAGGTGAATAGAAGACTTGGTCTACAGATGTCTAAATTTAAGACAACTGAAAAGAGAATAAACTAATAATATTGTTTATATACTAAGATATACTAAAGACGTTATAATCATATAGTGAAATTTATCAGATTACGTCTTGCTGAAGATGCTACAGGTTAAGATTGTTATAAAATGAATAATATGGGTATTATTATTATGTATCACAGATTCATATAAAGATCTAGTGTGCTCTCTGCCTAATTGAGTTACAGCTCTTCCGCCAGATCAATCGAGCGCAGAAATGCGATGATTTTGCCAGGCTGAAGAGCTCTTATCTCCAGACTGTCTAGGAAGTAGTTACCTAAGTCAGCTAACCTTAACCTACTGACTGCCAGGCATATTTCTAGTATGTGCTCTGACGTTTCGTCTTCTTCGAGACAGAGTCTACAGAGTGTATCGTCAACAATTTTAATCTTGTTGTCCTGTAAGTATGCCGGTGACTATTCTAAGTGAACTTTTGCTCATTCTTAGGCAGTCCTCAGTTCTCTTCTTGTTGTAGCTTCCTAAGAGCATTTTGCTCTGTCTGGCTCCCTGATATGTTTCCCAGTATTCTTCGCTGTCCCTTCATGCCCTAGAGTTTATACTTTGTCTGACAAAGTTGGGTCCAAGACCACAGAAGGGTTCTGGTCCTAGAAGAGGCTCGCTCGTTGCCTGAGACTCCTGCATGGCCGGGACCCAGCATACGGTCACTTTATTGGACAGTCCTAGACTATTTAGGGAGCCTATGCATTGCCAGACTAGTCCAGACTTTACTTTGAAGCCGGTGAGTGCTTTGATAGCAGCTTGAATGTCTGAGAAGATGGCTATCTCCTTACCGGTGTACTCTCGGTCAATATTGAAGGTGGCGCATCTTTCTAATATATGTAGGTAGATAGAAACACTATAGCTTATAGTAGAAGGCTAGACAGTATTGCTGTAGAGTGTACAGATTTTTAAATATATATATAAATATATAAAAATAATTGAACTAAAGATAATTTGTAGAAGTTTGCTACAAAAAAAATCTAAAAACATTCGAAATTTAAGACTGACAAAAATAAAATAATATAAAGTATACACTTCAAATTGAATTCCTGTTGAAAGTCTTCACCTGAACATATTGAAACTGAGATCTCAATAGTGTTATGGCACATATGTAATCAACTATATGAGGTCTGTTATGTTAGGTTATCTGCTGAGTTCTCTACTGACCTGTGACAGTATAATTGAAGACTCTAGGCTCACATAGCATTCGAGAAACCACAGAACAATTTGCAAATTAAATGCATTAATGTATGTACTAGGCGCTTCTAAGTACCACCTGAAGCACTACGCTGGCTGCTCATATTCTATTTTCAAGTCGCAAGAGCATTACGAGTAGTCGGAATACTATTGTCAGTAAGGACAAAAGCCCACAGCAGAGACACAGAGGGGGCAGCACCCAAAAAACCTTTAAGCTTAGCCCCATGTAATCAGTGCAGATCCACTACATATTGTACCATGTGAGTGAGTATACTTGGATGTACAGTAAACAATAGCTAACTGGGCCACTGAACTGACACTGGCACCTCCTCCTCCGCCCCCTGCAACACCACGTGCTGGTGTACGGTGTTTGGGGCACTTCCTGCGGGCAAAAAGCCTAAAAATAGCTATGAAATTATGAAGTGGAACGATGCAACGTTACACAAAAGGAGACCCAAAAAAAATAAGAGAAAATATTCGAACGCATATTGTTGTTATCGAGGGGCGTAGGAAATCGGATATGTGCACACACACACACACACATACATGCATGCAAAATGTATAATTAAGTATAGAGGGGGGCGGGGGAGGGTTAAGGGAAGCAGAAGGCATATTTGTGCAAAATGTTACAGTTGCTTGCCCTTAGGCCTAACATGAAAGTATTTGAACCAACGCACACCCTAACTAACTAAGCTGCAGAGAAGCTTGGTGTTGCGATAGTTCTGCTATACGATAGTTGAATTGTACATGATTAATGCGACAAGTGATCCACATACAATATTTATCGATAATATTGTTTTTTTTTAACAAACTACTATAAGATAGTGAACAAAGCTGTCTGCTTATTGAAGACAGTTAAAGTTCTTTATCGATACCTTTAAACGATATTTATCGATAGAAATGAGAAATGATTTAAAAACTGCTGTAAATTGGAGTTCAGCTTACAGTTAAGGTTAAATGACGGTTCATCGATTGTATCACTATCGATAGTTCAATTAAGCGTCGATGTCGATAACTGGCTTGTAGGCAGTTTAATAGTTATAATCCTGTTTCATATATCGAGTGTAAAGTTTGCATTTGGTATACCTCTTTTGAGGTACCATATCGATAGCTGTGCTATAGATAGCCCTATTTTGCCTTAAGACCTTTTATCGATAACAGGCTTACCTAGCCCTTGCCAAATATCGATAGACGTAGCGATAGTATTGATATGGGTGTCGTAGGATTTGGCATATCTTTTTTGATGGAACTTTTAAGTATTCATATATTTCTCTATTGGATTGAGTCTGTAAGCATAACAAAAGTGTGTTGTTGTATCTATTGTTGGTATTGCTGTTGTTCTTTCTGACTGTTGCTGCTGTTGTTGTTGCTATTGGCTGTCAGCTGGCAACAATGAAACGGAAAATGTTGCTCATTTTTTGTGCCTGGCCTCTGCTCAGCCATGGACGATTGCTGCGGTTGCGGGTGCAAAAGCATAGATCGAGGGGGGGTGGTGGGTGGAGAGCAGCATAACAGCAGCGATGTTTTGTCAGTGAAATGCTGCACGCTGCTCGGAATGCTGTGGTCAACTGTGTGGACTCGACACAGTCTATTGCCCTCGCTGCCGCACTCTCTTCCTCTCTCTGTGTGGGTCCTCGCTCCGTGTGTGTGTGTGTGTGTGTGTGTGTGTGTGTGTGTGTGTGTGTGTGTGTGTGTGAAAATATGGAAACATTTGGCACTAATTGCATGTGCTCAGCAGCAGCGGCAGCGGCAGCAGGACGTGGCTGCCCATCGTCCTTGTCCACAATGTCCTGGAACAAGAGAAAGAGCGACAGTTATGACAGGCAGAGCCGCAGCACCACAGCACAAAAGCACAAAAGAAATTGCGCAAAAATCGTGTGTAACAAAAGCGAAGAGTGCACACACACTGGCACACTCGCACTCGCACACGCATACGCACACACGTACACATACATATGCGTTGTTAAAAGGGACAATTGCAGGACATCATAAACGTTTGCTGCGACGAGTCCAAAAAAAAGGAACAGAACAGAACAGAAAACACAAGCCAAAGGCAGTTGAAAGATGTAGCTGGAGCTGGAGCATCATACACACACACAATCGCACACACCGGCACTCACACTCACACACTTACTTAACTTCAAAAGTCAGGCAAAGGACAAGCTCTGTAGCAGGCAGCAAAATCCTGTTGCTCCTGTTGCGGCTGCTGCTGTTCTAATAGTTGCTACACACTCACACACACACCTACACATAACGACACCGAGCTGAACAACAACAACAGCAGCAGCAGCAGCAGGCAGCAATAAGGACAACAACAAGGACATCGACGCCAATGACAATACAAAAGGAAACCCGCGACATATGTACATACATACGTACATACGACCGTACAGCCTGGGCTTATTACGTTTTTCAATAAAAACCATACACACACACACACACACGTGCACGCTCACACATACACACGCAGTGTTATAGATACATTACAGAGCTATAGCTATAGATATTGCTACAGTTACACAGATACTTTTGCTGCATTTATGAAATTCGCCTGGCAAAATGTTGGCCAGTTTTGTTAAATTGGCCTCAGTTACACACACGTGCACTCACTCCCACACACACACACACACACACACATACACACATGGAGATACAAAAGAAACCCCTCAGAGTACCGTTAAGCTAATTAGTATGGTTTAGTCAGCGGTATAGATTTCATACAATGAAGACATCGCAGCAAATAGAAGAGACTGATAAGGAAATTGCTTGATGCCAGACATATATAGCAGATATATCTAATATACAGATCAATCTATATACATACGTATGTAGTATATAAAAACTCGGAAAGCTACAGTCGGATGCAACCGACAGTAGGAGACCCATACGCTCGCGCTGCTCCCCTTTACCAAGTACAGGGAACTGAATCTGAATATCTCCGGTGTTTATTATCCGATTGGTCCACAATTCATAGCACAGATAAAGGTTATCACAAGATTATTGTATGCCTAAGCACAAGTTTGCATCTTTTCAATTTTTAACTGTGGTAGTTTTTCGCTGTTTGTGGGGGAGGGGGAGCTTATTTACTTATATCAATATATAAAGGCACATTTCACTCTTGTTTATGCATATCAAACTATGTCAACCTATAACACCTTAGCTCAACTATGAAATAGAATACATCAAACGACAACTACAGACCATATCCTTTGCTAGCCCGTTGCAAGATGTTCAACGAATGTCTTACTTAACCCACTGAACCATTCGAAGCATTCGCTGAACCACTTTAAGTTTGTTGTATCCATAGTTTGCCGTAAAATGTAAATTCGCCCGCTCTAGTCTTATGATAAATAGTCAGCCGAGATCAGTTCATTTCACAGTCGAGCTATTCCACGGTGTTGCATCTTCTCGTTTGCTGCCACACACACACACACGTTGCATCGTTTGCCTCAATTGCCACCGGCGGTTCCATAAAGCAAATGGCCAAGTGTCGCATATGTGGTGCAAAAGGTGGTTCAATGCCATGTAGCCAGGACCAGGTGGCTCTGTTATCTTTTTGCAGAATGAATATGCGACTGTGAAATGGCTGTCATTTTGCTCTGTGTGCAGTGTGTGTACACTGAGAGAAAAAACAGCAGTTAAAAAAAGTAAATAAGCTCCTCAGTCAGTTTAAATGTTTATAACTTGAATTAAACTACTTAGCCTTAGAATGAAGAAAAGTTAGTCTAAATACTATCATATGTTACGATGCGTTTCTTTCAGTGTATTTGCGTGTGTGCTGCAAGTTGTTGCATGTGGCACACGTTGCACAGTGCGTTAAATTTGAGTAGCTGACAAGTTCTCGACAGTCGCCTTATGCCATATCATGCCAGACCGTGTCATAGCATGCCAGTTAGCTGGCTAATTGGTTTCCTGCCATACCAAAAAACCAACTCAACTGACACAACATATAAACTTGGTATGCCCAGACATCAAATTACAGCAATAGGAGCACAAACAGACGAAGAAACAACCAAATAACGAAAAATGCAAAAGGAGCTGCATTGCAACTGCAATGTCAGTGGCAACTTTTTGAATACGCTTTCAAAACGATTGTGATCTTATCTAATCTAACCTAAAAGAGACCTATGATCTTCGTCTTAAGATGTATAGTTCATGTTGGGTAATCAATAATTAGATATATGGTTTGTTGTCGTTAATTGAGCTGTGCTTTAGAATGATCAATCTATCAAGAGTACCTTATATGACCTATAAGTAAGACCTATAACGCAAGGTCTGTTTTTTGTGTCCTTTAGAAAATAGCCACCCATCCTGATCAACGAATCTAACTATCACTGAACTATGTTATAGGTTATCCATTATTTGCGATCCATGTTATAATTTGTAATATGCGATCTTTAATCTATTTTCTATGATCTCGGATCAGTGCTTATCCTTTTGGCAATCTATGAACTGACCTACATGCCACCTGTAATCTTGCTAACCTTTGAGCTGTAATATCTATGGAGCATGTGCTAAACTGTAAATGGAACTTGTTAAAATGTATGTATGTATATATATTTCTATACATATCTGTGGCGCGTGCCATAGTTGACGAGCCCTTGGTAAGGGTATCACCAAATGAGATGTAGGCGAAAATTTATTGAAGAGCAAACTCATTTGACTATAACTTATGATTGGATTATCGGTTTAGTATGGCATTTGACAGCGCAGCCCAGAGTACGATGTGTGTGTGTGTGTGTGTGTGCGTGGGTGTGTGTATGATAAGACATATGTCTATGCGCCTATATGCAGGCTATGCACAGTCTATGCAGAGTCTACTCCTCGCTCTGTGTCTGTGGAAGTCATAAATGCGCCGCAGACAAGCGGAAAGACACAGACCAAAGATGCTGGCAGACAGACAGACAGACAGACAAATAGACAGTCAGACGGACTGACGGACAGACAGTCGTATAGCGTTAGACACTGCCAGATTGCCAGACAGTGAGCTGATGCTGCTGCTGCTGCTGCTGCCGCTGCGTTTGCTGCTCTTTTTGGCTCGTGTCTGGGTTGCCGGATTGCTTCACTCGGCTATAGCTTTGAATTGTGGCGTTGCCTCTTTTTGGGGCTGCTTCATTTGGCGCTGGCGGCATGCAGCTGCCACTGTGCGTGTGTGTGTGTGTGTGTGTGTGTGTGTATGGTGTGTGTGTGTGTATGCAAGCCTGTTAGGGTCTGTTTTATTGCGCCATAAACACGCACTTAAGCGCACATATATAGATACATATAACTACACACACACACAGTCTCACACACTCGTTTACCCCTTCCCCAGCAGTGCAGGAAACCCTTGGCCTTACGCTGCACCCCGTAACCCCCCTGCTGCCATACCCACCCTCTCGTTTGGCGTAACTTTGTGCAGCCTTTAGGAATGTGTAGCCGAGCGTAAAATTTTGATTTTTCCAGCCATACTCCCACACACACACACACACACACACACACACACACATACACCCACCCACTCACACACAAAGTGGGGGGTAAGGTTGTGAATAAAAATCATATCTTGCATACAATTAGCTTTAATATTTTAGCACTTTTCTTAATGTACATCAATAACGCACAGCATAAAGCCAGCCAGCAGAGATAGCGAGAAAATTGGGTGGAAGAGCGTACCTTGGCTTAGCCAAGGAAAAGTGTTGGACCAGGGGGGAAAGAGTGGGGGACAGGCAGTCTGGACATGCAAATGAATGATTTATACTGGCAACTGTTTGAAAGCCAAATGTGAACAGTTTTTAGAGCCACATTCTTTACAATTATTGAGCCTAATAAATCTCCAGGCAAATAAAAGAATAACGCATGAAACGAGTAAAAAATATAATGCATACATATATGTACCTACTATATTGATATCTACTGTTTTCTTTGTGGAGGCTATAACTGTGTGTGTGGCTTAAAGCTTTAAGTCGCACAGGGAAACGTTATACTTTAGGGAATGAAATGCCATATGAGATCATTTGATTGGACTTTTATTCATTTCCATTCACAGATTCATTTTAATTTAAGTGAATTTCATTATTTAACTCTTTGATATAAATATTGATTCCTCAGTGTAGACTTTTGAGACCCTGTACTTTAAAAAAGTACAAAAGGGTCCGTGTATTACAGCAGGACAAGTTTATGTGTTTAATTTGATATCTCATCCCCCTCCCCCTCAAATTTGCAAAAATATTTTTAGCATGAACAGTTTTAGAGTCACTGGATTCCTTTTTTGCATGAATAAAGCTTTAGATGCTTTGAATGTTTGGTGCGATTTGCAGCCCAATAGGATAATAAACACCGGAGATATTGGACAATCAATTTTCTGTAGTAGGTATTTGGCTAGGGGAGGAGGGAAACCGCCCGGCCAAATCAAAGTACACGATCTCCTACTGTCGGTTGACTCCGACTGTAGCTTTCCGGGTTTTTTACTTTGAATTGAATAAATATATAGGAAATGTAATAAGAAATATAAGATATTATGTATGATTTACTATACATTTCCTGTATATTCTGAATATTTGTTTTATTAGTATCCGAATCCAAAGCGAAGATACTTCTATTAAATAATCGAAATTCTATTTGTTTTATTATAAAATATAAATTACCATTTGCGCACAATAGAAATTATAATTTTATTATATTTTGATTCATAAATAGCAGAAAATTATATTATTAACTTGGGTATAATATACCTAAAATTTAATAATTTAATGAGTAATATTATGATAAATTTGGCAATTTAAATGGAGTTACAATATTTCAACTATTATATAGAATTCATAAATTAATCCCATTCAATTTAAACTTAAGCAAAATTCGTTAAACGTTTAGTTTTACTTAACGAAACTCTTACACTGAAGAAGTGAGTTTAAGTACTAGTCCAACAATTAGCCGTATGAAAAGATACAAATAATTTAAAATATTTTATAGTGAACAGTTATTCAATATAGTCTACACAAAGTCCTCCAGCTAATTTCATAACTGCAGGTCAAATAGTTATGAATATTGAGCCAATTATATGGGAAAATTGGTTAAAATATCAAATTAGTTTTTGCACATTTTTATACTACGCATATTTTGTTGAATTTCTGCTCAAGTGACTGCATATAAATTTTTGTATGGCAGTTGCCAAGTGAAAGGCCAGACTGAGAGATGAAGGAAGGAAAGAGGCAAAGCGTTGAAAATCTCAGTGTAAACTAATTATGTCTGCTTTTTAGGCGCTCAGGCAACCAATGTACAAGTACACACACACACACACCCACACTTACGTATAGATATTGAATTTCTAAACGAAATATTTGGCTGGAAGTTGAAGTTCAACTGCGAACTCTACACATATTCAACAAGTTTTGGCTTTAGTTTTGCTTCTTTTGGTTGTGTTTATAATTTTGCCTGAAACCAAATTGTTCATTTAGCCACGTGTGTGTGTGTGCGAGTGTATGCGTATGTGCGTGTTTATGTGTGCGTGTGACAAATCGATTTTTAACAGTTTGTTACAATAAAGTATCATTTTGCTCCTTGACAGGCTTCAGTTCATACTAACTTTATGCGCACTGAGCATGACGCCTCTTGTTCTGCCCGCTTAACAGTGCCAGTTATGTAATATGTTAGCGGTCTCGGTTAAAGTTAACATTTGCCGTTAACAGTTTACAGCATGAAGTTTAAAGAGCATGAGTTAAGAGCATGCTTGCTGCTTCTCTTTAACTGTTAGCTCTGCTCAATGACTGTTAAGTATAACAGTTAAACTTAACAGCAGCTGTTGGCATGGCTAACAGCTGTTTAACAGCTTACGGCTTACACTATTTTTATATTATTTTCTTAGCTAAACTTATTAAAAAGATGCCATGTGTTTAATTTTTAGTTTCAACAGTGGCTACCTCTAGTTGTTGTAAGACTCTTATTAGCCAAGACTTCCACCCTGTGTATAAGAGTTATTCTCTGTTGCCCTTACTGCTTCTCTCTCTTCTCGTTTATCTCTCCCATAAATCACAACAGCATTTGATTAGCGTCACTTTTCTCTAACAGCGCAATCAATTCCCATTTGTTTCACTTCACTCTTACTCACACATTCAGTCCCTTTCTGTCGAGCTCTCTCCGCTCTCCTCTCTCTGCGCAGGCGCTGCAATTTATGCTAACTTCAGCAGACTCTGTTAGCTGTATAACAGTTTTTGCCATAATTTGCAATATAAGTGTCTGTCAATGACTTTTCGGAAACTCTGTTAACAGGTGCATACTTAACAGAGACAGGCAAAAGCAAAGTCATTACATCTCTGCTAAATATGAAAGAAACTGTAAAAACCCAGAGGATCTTAAAATAATAAATTAATATATTAAATTATACTTAAAGTATGGCAAAATTATTCACAGCTTGCGCTATACTGGCTAAAGTAGTATTGGAACAATCTATAATTGCTAGTTCCTTCGGGAAAATATTATTAGTCTAAGTCGAGGAAATAGCTTATATAAATGTAAAATAAAACTGAATTTCGTAAGCTATACAAGAACCCAATTACTAAACGTCATATCTCTAGCTGTTATTGCTTTTGAGATCCTTGGTAATCTACAAAGGAATATCAGAAACTTTCGAAAAATGGGCTAAAGTCTTCCTCACTTTCAAAAAAAATAGGCCTCCAAATACATATTATTAACAATGTGAGTAGTTGGCATATTGATAGTAGAATTACTATAAACTGCAACGTCTTGAGTCCACATTCAGTGAGGTGATACCACAGGGAGTTATCAGATTGTTTGAGGATAGTTTGTGAGGCTTCTAATGGTGCACTTATGAAGCGTTGCTAACGGCTCATACCATTGTCATAGAAGCAGAGCGTTGGGTTAGTTAGGTCACTTTGAGAGTATGGTCGCATGCTTGAGTCTAGGGAATTCTACACTACCTTTCTCCCCCTACACAAATGTATGTGCGTGTCCCAAAACTGTTGTAATTTGTATTCAAAATGGAGAGCAAAATGAAATTATCGACCACAGACGGATTTGAGACGTGGATTCAATTACAAAGCACACACACTTCAGTCAGGGGGTCGGGAGTACCCTCCCCGCATGCAACAGCAACTTGCATAGGGAACAGCGCAGAATGGTACATGAGACTGCGGTGAGGGAGGAGGGTTAGGGGAACGTAGGGATGGATATACAGAGTTGGTTGCTTAGGTTATCTGACCGCTAACTTATGCAACAAATACATATGCATAAATTGCTGTGTCTCCAACACATTTACATAAATACAAGTGCACACTCAGACTCACACACGCGCTGTGTGGAGTGAGTGTGTTATGAGATTTGCTTACGAAATGAAGGTCATTATTGAGATACTTGCGCGTCACACACACACACACACACACACACATTGCACACACATTTATACAGCAGCTCTTAACGGCCAGCTCTGACATTTGGTTAATTAGCTATACACACACACAACCACACACTCACCTGCTCCATCTGTGTGTGTGTGTGTGTGGCTGCCACTTCGCTTTGTCTCGTTACGTAATTGGCCTGTATACAATTGTAATTATAAACCACTAATAAGATTCGAACACGAAACGATTTTCAAACTGCCATCAAAACGGGTATCAACCCCAGCCCCGACCCACACACCACTCCAGCCTCCCCTTAACCACACACACATTAACTGGCATTGCGCATCGTCACATCAACAAGTTAATTTTGCATTTTGTGGGCAAATATAGAGCGTGTGGGCGTGCCATACGCCCATTGTCAGTCATGTGTGCTTACCTCAACTGTTGAGAATCGCGTAGGGAGGCGCAAATGCCTAAATGCGATAATTTCTCTATAAAATAAGAACGTTTCCAGTTTGAATATATGTATGTACTAAGAGAAATTATAAAATAAAAATAAATATGCTTAAAATAAAATACATATTTTTTATTGTAATTTAGCAGTATTTTCATTATTTTGATTTAATTATTATTTTAAAATAATTAGCTAATTACATCGCGAGCTTTAAGCAAAAACATATCCATATATTTAACTATTGATTTATTTATTATAATATTTTATATATACTACATATTATAGGGATTCCTGAAACAGTTGACGGAACGACCTTTTTGCGCACTGATTTGATTATATTATAAAATTGCACAATGCTTACAAAGTATTCCATTTTCAAATAACTGTAATAAACACCAAGTGTTGCAACATAGTTTTCCACGTAGTAAACGGTCACACATGGATGAACGGTCTCACAGCAAGATAATCAAAATCAAAATCAGCTTCGTACTTTCTCTGGTCACACACAAAATTTTGTATGGAGCGGCTGCGACCAGCTGATTGTCATAATGAAAAGCAAATCAAAATCAGTTTCAGGAATCCCACTATTAATAAACTGATAATTATTTTCTCAAAAGTCAACGGTCCCACTGAAAGAAAATCGCTTAACTTTTAGTATGACCGTCATTTTCTTTCTTTGTCTGGCCACACAGCAAATTTGGTGTGAACAGCTGTTTGCCAATATCCAAATCTTATAGCTTGTATACTTTCATCGACGTGTAACACAGCCCGATACATTTCACAACATTCAATGTTGCTATTGATATTATCGATATTTCTGATTACTTTAATATCGACACAACCTTAAAGGGGTCTATTGGAATCGCCAACTCTTCTGCATCGAAACGTGGTTTAAGTATTCGCAAGAAAAATGACCATTGTATGTGAAATAAATATTATTTACATGAGAAGTTTACTATAGAAATATGCATTTTAAATGTATCTATCACTTACACAGGTCGTAGACCGATCCCAGGTATGGAGACTCAACATGCGCAGAGTGGTCTGGCATATGAATGAGAAGCTCTATTGTTCCGCCGCAGGTCGCCTGGACACAGCTTCAAGTCCGGAAACTTTGCACTATCTGGGGAAGATGGCTAGAGGTTGCTTGAAGTCGGAGAAGGCTATAAATAAGGTTATTGTCAAGCACTTCTCAAGACGCTCCGCCGAAGTGTAGAGCAAATGACATAACCTCACACATGCAACGATACACACTGCCACACACACACACACACACACACACATGTTGTATTGACTAAACAAGAACGAAATTGATTCAATTGTTATTAAACAAACAAAGAAATTGCAGATGGTTTTACTGTGTAGCTCAACTAGTTGTAATTCAGCTTCTCTTCATGCTGCAAAGTGCAGCTGGGTGTTTGAAGGAGGCGCCAATGTGAGTATTTAATGCGATTAAAATGGCAAAGGGCAGGTTGGTCGCGCTGCTCGGTCAAAGTTCATTTTGATAATTACAACACACACAAGTGTTCAGGTGCATGCCAATTGACCCAGCGAGAGAGGGGCTGAGAGGAGCCTGTCCCCGCTCAAAATCCCAGCTAAGCGACTATGGATACCCTGCCAAGGCAGTCATATGTTTGTACTATATATTGTTTATTTACATGTGCAAAAAGTGGCGCAGGAAATGTGAATGAAAACACAAATTGACAAGTGGACAGCGAAGAGGGAAGACGCGACAAGCTCGCAAACGCATTCATATGTGAAATGGAAAAAAGAAAAGAGGGAAATTATAATCCAAATAAGGGAATGCAAAAGGACATGGGAAAGCAGAGACTGTGGAATACTTGACGAATATGTAACGATGGGTTGTCGATGGCTGCCGAGATTGCTGCCAATTATTGAACTGCGCTGGGGTTAGACTAGTGGCTACAATTGCAACATTGCGCTGCTTTTTATTCTATTTGAAATTTTCTTAAAATTCAATAAATATTTATGAGTGGATAATGCCAGGGAGAAAGAGCGACTAGTGAGCGCTGGCTGCTTGGTTGAATTAAGTAGATTACGAATGCGAATCGAAGACGCAGCAGCCATTGCCACAGACGAGTCTCGTGTGTGTGTCCCTTCCCCTGTCCACCCTTTTACAAATAATGCGCATAATTCATATTTATTTATTGCATTTTCATCATAATCAGCCAAAGGACCTAGAACATGACACATCAGCTGCTGAAATTCTAGCACATTCCACATAGAGTTGCCATAGCATGTCTTGACCTTCCGATGTGTACAGAATCTCAGTATGTCGAATCGAGAGCAGTTTTTCATCTCCGAGTAGGCCAAGACTTTTCAAATTCACTATATATACAGCTCTCACAGTCCAGATTTATTTAGTTGTTCAGCTCAATTCGTTCGGTTAATATCTAGCAAAATCAAAATAAAAATTCCAAATTTTTAGTTTTTTTTTAATACTTTTATAAAATGAATTGATATAATGTGTTTTATTTGGACTTGGACTTTGCCACGCTTTCAGTTTAATATCGGTAATAAGATAAACACAATATTAGTCAAATGTAAGTAAACTTTTCGATACTTATTCTATCGTTTACCAACACTTTAATTAGCGCCATGACATGTCCAAGTTTCGCTATATAAGGCACACGATTTCCAAATTTATTCAGTCGTTTTGCCGGCTCCGGTCGGCAAACATTTCAGAAAAGTAAAATCAAAATTGTCAGTTTTCATTTTACACGTTTTTTTAGTGAGTGCAAATCGTATAAAAAATCAGCGAAATATATTACATTTAATTCTTTTTTCGGTGTTCCAGATCGAATACTTTAGCGCTGTCGTGTATTTGTCTTTTTGCCTGGTCAGTTGTGGGATGTTATGTATCTATAGTATGTATATGTACACATACATATGTGCAAGCAATCTGCGGCATATACACAATACGAATACAATTAACACGGGATATGTATTTAACAATTGTAGGTATATACAGCAGTATCTGGCATTTACACTTTATGTTTCTCTCTCTGTAGTGTGTATTACTTAGTAAAATGAAGAAAGTTGTCACATTGTAAGTAAATTTTCCCGACACGTGGACAAATTGGTGCACCCGGCGCCGATGTCTCGCATGGAACACTAGCCAACACTGAAATTAGTGTTGTGCAACGTTAGATACACAAAATGGTTGAAAATCTGTGAAAATTTCTCTAATCTGTTTCTTTTCCTGTGTTTTCTTTTAGAATCTAATTTAGTGTGCTACTTTTCTTCCTAATCGATTTTACACGTACACCAAAATATGCTTATGCTTGGAATACACCCACAAAATACACAAAGTAAGTAAACGGTTCAATCCATACATACATATATACCAGTGGTGCCCAAACTCTCACTATCAAACAGTGTGCTTGTGTGCTAGCAGCACAGCACGCGCTGTGAAAAAAAAATTGCCGAACGCGAGCGTTCGTAAAATCAACGAAGCGTAACGCCTATACATGTGAGAAAATCTACTGTGTGTGTCGAGGCAGCGCTGCTCAGCAAAGCGCACATGCGATAGGAATTATGAGTTTTGGGCACCACTGATATATACATATATGTATTTATCTATAATCTTTTCAACATTTTCAAGTGAGCACATATATATATACATATATAAATATATTATATATTTCTTTTTCTCTTCTATTTAGAGTTTGCCGATGCCAGCTACGTGTAACAACATAATATAATAATACAATTTTAATTTTAATTGGCAAGTAAACACAATGTAATACATTAAGTAAGTACAAATTGTTCAAAATATCTGTATAATATTTTTATTCTACATACCTACGACCTCCGCCTTGAGGCAACTGCATCAATTGGCTGTCCAAATAAACGCGGAGCAGGTGATCTGTTGCTGCATCTGTTGGCATATGATAGCTTCATTCCTGGCCTTTGTGTGAATTGCCAGAGTTCCAGCGATTGGAGCCTCTCTTCGCCAACTCTCCTCGGCGCTGCACCAGATACTCTTCATTAGAGAAAGTATCCAGAAAGGCAGCGACATGGCAGCATGGGTGCACAGCTCTGTACGAACTGCTGATTCTCCAGAGACAGCACCAATCTTCAAATCGCCAAGTCCATCAGATCAATCTGCTTGAGCACCCACTGCAATATGGCTGTTGATATCCAATATCTATAATATATTAATGTTGCCCAAATATTGTGTTAGCTATACCTTAAACATATTTAGCTTTCTACAAATGCATGCAGTGACTAATTCCAAATTATACTTCTTTTATCTATTACAGTTAGACGGTACCACACCTTCGACAGGTCGCTGCGTTTGCGTCTTTGACAATGGACATAACACTAAAAAGATTATATATAATATATACATACATATATATAAAATGTTTAAACACAAAAAACACAAGGTGAAGTAAGTAAACTTTCCACTTCTGTATATCCGTGTTTACTATATACTACTTCCCCCATCTATTCGCAGGCTTAAGAAATATCCGCTGGTAATGGAACGACGCCACTCTCCCTGCCTACACTAATATTGTCACACCATCTTATTCGAATGGGGGGATGCAGTGTATGTGTTTCTTCTAATCGACATTCGTTTAGGTAATCCACGTAATTCTAAAGTATATTTTGTATATTCATTTCACTTCGACTTACAGTTCCCAATATGATAATAATTATGTATTGGCCCTACGCAGAGTCTTTAATTTGATACTCTTTTTGTACTTTATATTATATACTATTGACATACTTGTACGTAAATATATACATAAAATGAACCATTAAAAAAGAAACCAATAAATTCTTTTACATGTTTTTATTGAGGTTAATGAACAGTTTTATTTGAATAGTAAGTTAACGAAAGATGCGCCAATGGTTGCTCGAGAGACCCGAGTATAAGAAGGTAGACTCTCCGTTGAAGACGAAGCTTAAGCTCTCGATAGTGTCTGGGGGGTTACCTACGTATTCAATTTAATTTTAAATAATTGCATTCACAATCGCAATCGTACCTTTAGCAACGTGTATATCTCATCGTCCATGCGATTGCAGATATAGATCATGGTGCCAAACATATGCATCAAATTCTGCACTATGGTTTGGCTCATGGCAGTCGGATCACTAGTGATTGAACCAGTTGCATTTCCACTAGGGGTCCAATTAATCTGCTTAAGCTTAGTGATTTGCTCTTGAATAGTCTTATTGGTAGACTCCAGTAGGTTCAAATCACTCTTAAGGGATTCAGTTAAACAGATTTTACTCAGCTTATTGAAGTTCTCCACCAAATCCTGGTTGAGACGCTCATTTACAGCCGCAATTTCTTCCAAAATTCTCGCCAGCCATTCGGTGCGCTTCTTTGCAGTCGTCTGCGTTCAATATACATCAAAATATTTATAGTTTTCAGTTAATCACAGTATACGCTTGTTATTTCCTAATTCACTTACAATGTCAGCCATGATTTTCAGCTTTATTTAAGTAAATCTACAGCTGACTTGCAAAAGACGTGTTCACCGCTCGGTAAAGCAAAAGGAAAAGAACGCCGATTACAAAAAGCACAATTAATTGCCATTCACAACGAACGACCAATTATCGAATCATCGATTGTCTACATCGGAATAGTAAGAAACGATCAATCGCTTCGTTCGCCAAGCCAGTGTTGTAAAGGCCTAACCCAGAAAGTTTTAGAATATATCGATAGTGACATCGATGTGTTGCCAGCCCTAGACCACGCGATTGGATTTTAGTTCTCCTCGCCAACTGAAAGCACAGCGTCATCTTGAGAGAGGGCTAGTGCTGCAAAAACATCGAGGTTTGGGACTATCGATGTTTTCGATGTTTTGAGGAAAAACATCGATGTTTTGGGAAAAAAAACATCGATATTATCGATGTTTGAAATACAACTTTTTAGTTTTTTAATTGGTTCGGCTTTTATGTTTGTTTTTAACAACTTTTTTAAGTAAATAATAAAACAAAAATTCAATCTAATTCTCTTAAAACTATACAACAAAATTAAAATATTTGCCTTCAGGGTTGAGTTCAAGTTGAGTTTTTGGTTGAGGTGGTAGTGATGACTCGGAAGTGATTACTCAGAAAAACATCGAGAGTCGGAAAAAACATCGATATATCGAACAAATTTCAAAACATCGATACTATCGATAGTGCTTCGATGTTTTTGCAGCACTACTAAGAAATGTCCACTGGAAATGAACGGCCCCGCTTCTCTGCCTCTAGCCACACCATTGTTAAACATTCTAAAACGTGAAGACATTCATTCTGAAGACGGGAAGTCTAGCCAGGTAAGGCAACTCTATTTTATTTTTAAATGAATTTTGTCTATTAATCACATATTATATAACAGCAGACTTAATGGCGAATGATTCTGAAAGTAGTAAAGAAGGCTTTCCTATATACAAATATTAAGTTCAAGTAAGTTGAAGTAAATCTAAAGTGTATTCAAAGTGGAACTTTATTGTGTTTTGTATTCTATTATTCCTTTTTTATAGATGTAACCTAGGATGAAAGTATTTGCCTGCTCTTGAGATCCGTCCTCTGGACTGTTGGAGGCGCATTGCAAGTCACATAGATCAGTGACATGGAAAAGACGATTCAGTATCATATGTATCATCAGCCGTTGTATGAATTTTCCTTTTTTCAGTCTTAAATATAATGAAAGAATGTAAACTTAACGTCACGCAGATTATTTATTTAATTTAATTAACTATAGCTGAAGTAAATATGGAGTTATCATTTTCTGAAAAGTGAATATTTTCTTGTTTAGTGCACACGCGACCAGCGCATGCTTTACCGTTTACTTTCTTGTTTTTTGCGTAGAAATTCATCAAAGGAATTATTAGAAAAGTTTTCTAGTTGCCACCGTTAGATTGCTGGCAGAAGTAGACAAAGCCATGGGAGCTTCTGGCGGGAGTTGGCCACGTCCACCGCAGAATGAAGCTCCGGCTGAGGCCGGAGGAGGACTTGAAGCCGCCAATAATGTGGAGCACGTCGAACGCGACGAAACAGATGAACAAACTTTAACAAATAAACAAACAGACAAACAAACAAAACATCCTGAGTGTGGAGTGGTGAACGCTGGATGCCAACTTATTTATAAAAACGCACGCAGTACGTAATGAAATTCTGTGCATATTCTGACGTACGCACGCACCCACGCAGTGGCCACCTCCCCGCTTCCATGCGCTCCTACTGCACCATGGTTGCCACTTGAAATTACACAATTTATCCAATATGAATATTAATATAATTAGATTAATTCAATAAAAAAAAAACATATTCTATGTGCAGTAATTCTGACGTATTTTTATGGAATTAAACATTCGTATTCTAATAGAAATTCGAAATTATAAAATAGATAAATGTTTTGATTTCAAAATAAAACAGAGCCAATGGCAATAAGAGAACACACCACTGCAGCGATAGGAAAAAACACCACTCTTAGCACAATTGTGCTCGCTGTGGCAACCCTGGCTGTAAGTTCCTTTTTGTGCGATTGCCTTGTTTGTCTATGTATGTGTGTGTGTGTGTGTGTCTGTCTGTATGTCTTGGCTTATAGTTCTCGCAGTTCTTTTGGGCCAAAGGAAGAAGCTGAGACGCGCGACGTCGCGTACGTGATGTTCATATTTTCATAGATTCAATAATTTATAAATTTTATGCTCACACACACACACACGCACATGCACGTACAGCCCATCGTCTATTGTGTGTGTGTGTGTGATCTCTGCGCTGATTTGGCAGCCTCTGGCTGGCTGGCTCTGTCTGTGCACTGTCAACAACTTTTATTGAGATTCCTGAAGCACCTACTAGGACTTGGCTACTTCTCTGGCCGCCAACAGCTGCGCCAACTTTTTGACGCCTTTAGGCCAATGACTTTACGATTTGCTTTTGTCTTCATATTAATTACATAATTCATTTTTCCCATGTTAAATATTTTAATCCGTCGTATATGATTTGATTTCATTAAATTGCTACATTTAGTTTTGCAATTTCATTCATTCAATTGAAATATTAAAACTCCGCTCAACGCTCCCAAACGCCAACTTTTCGGGGGGTGCAATTAATTATTTATTTTAAATTAATAAACTTTGTAAATTACTGCAAAATATATTTATACAAACATTTAAATATCTGCTACTGTCTGTGAGTGTGTGTGTGTGTGTGTGTATTATACTTTAGTTAGTACACAACTAGTAGTATACAGCTGTCATAAAATACACGCAACAAACGACTCGTCGACTCAATTCAACTCGACTCGACACTTTCAGTTTTTTAACTCAATTTTCAATAAAAACATTGCACAGAACTTTTTTCTGTGTTGTTAACTTAATTTCGCTTGACGCTGCTCGCAGTTTACAGTTTGGAGCTCGATGCTAAAAGCATTTCATTGTTGTCCAACTCGTTCCCTGCCATACCCTGTAGTATTATTCGCAAAGGGTATAGGTTGGCGACGCCATAAAGCAGCAGAGATTCGTACTATATACAACTAGCCCGACTGGAAATCAACAATCGTGCTCGAACCGTGCCGATATGCTAATTTAATTTATGCCTTTCACTTATGATTTCTTAAATATCTCCTACATTTAACTTTAGCTTCTGACTTTTTTTAGAAGTTTCTGTTGACTTTGTTTATATTCTAGGGCAGTTGTTGGTCGAGCATGCACGACTGGTGTTTGTTTACATGTTTTGCTGCTGTTACTGTTGCTGAACGGGAAAGTGTGTGGGCGTGGCATCCAAAAACCGAGGCAACGGCATTTTACACGCACTGAAAGATTTCACTTGCAACGACATGACAACGAACGAGGGGCGTAACGCCAATTTTCGACTGGAGTCTGAAACTCGACAAAATGCAGTTAGTGTCAAATGTGAGCTAGTAGTAGTAACATCAGTACGCACACTCACACACAATCACACCCCACAAGAGTGTGCAACTACAGTTTTGAAAATTCTACGAAATTCCCAAATGGCTTAAGAGTGTCTTTAGCAAACGTCAAGAGGAGAAGAGAAGTGGCGAGAGACTGGAAGTGCAGAGCACTTAAAAAGATAGTTGCGATCAGATTAACATTAAAAAAAAGGAGCACAACTAGAACTGATCAATCTGACTATATAGCACTTCAACCAATAATGCCCATATTTGAGATTTATATATTTTATATTTTAAACAAATAAAAAAATACTGTTCGTACTAAATGCTAGTGATATTATTGAATCGACTTCTACTCGTAAGATTGTTTGAGTTAACTGGATGGGACCGATGAAGTCAATACCTCAAACCGAAAATGTGAACTTTCCATTCGATATGCTGGTCGAGATTTACGATTCAATCGGTTGCGATTTCTATTTATTCGCACACGTGTTCTATATGCATATTTGATCACCATTTTATACAGCAGTTTGTTTTATTTAACTGCATAAAAAGCAGGAAGTATTCGGTATCAATTCCAAGTCTTTTGTGGCGCCATCTAATGTTGACAATGGCACTGAACTCAATCAGTTTCTTCCAAGAACAACAGCCGCATAGGGGAAGGGTTGGCTGAGGGAGGCAGAGCGGGGTGTATACTGCTGCAGCGAACAATGGCAAATATTGCGACTTATTTGCGAATCATATCGAATATCTTGACTGGGCCATCGCTCATGTGGCTCACACACTCACACACACAAGCACACACAGGCAAACGCAATTATTATTGTTGTCATTTTTAGTCACTAATCACTCTCGAATAACGGGCCCATGCCGATGCCGGCAGCGTCATAATAAAAATAATGATGTGACATAAAAAAAGCAAATAGCAATGGGTGTGTGTGTGTGTGTGTGTGTGTGTATGTGTGTTGTCATAAATCTTTCATTGATTGCAAACGAAGACATCGAAGACAACGTTGACAGCAACCAAGATGAGCCACAGCAGTTGGTGATTGCGGGAGTGGAGAGTGGGGCAGACAGTGGCACACGTCGAGTCTATATTTCGCCTGGTGGTGGCTCAGCCAAAACGGTGTCTCAGTGTCTGTGCCATACAGCAGGCCAACAACACGCTGAAATAGATATAAATGTATCAGTCGTTGTCGTCTCTGCGACGCTGTTGCTCATTTCCCTCCTCCCACTTGATATGCACTACATCTGGTAGGGCATGAGCAGCTGGTACAGGCAGCTAGTAACGGCAAGTTCAACTAGATATAATAACAGTAATGTGTATGAGTATTTGGAACAATGAATTAGAGTATTATAAAATGATTACAAAACACTTTTTGATGGATTTACAACTCAATTACTCTATTTAAACTGATTGGAAAACTAAATTACACTCAGTATTTTCGGTAACTCACAAGTCAATGCCAATGGTAGAGCGTCTATTATAAAGCGTGTATTAATTATATTTTAAATGAATTCTAACATATTAACTAATATAGTTTACAATGTAATGCAACTCATACGATTATCTATACTTGAAAGTAGATTACATAAATTAAACTATACTATTCATTAAATCTGATTAACAATTACTGCAAGTGTTTAAAACTACCGATACGCATAGAAATTCACACGGTTTAATTGACTTTACAATCACAATTTATAGTTAAATTTATTCGAACTATTTACAGGTGCTTTTGACTCACAAATTCTTATTGTTATGGAAGCATTCGTTCAGTACTCATCACACACAGTAAATTTGCATTGATTAACTGTACAAGTTGTGTTAATTTCAAATGTCTAATTACTTTCAATTAACAATTTCCAATTATTTACAATTGCAAGCATCTCACAACTGCCAATGTACAGCCTAAAAATGATTAAATTATTTACAATTTTCAGATCGACTACAACATACCATCACCTGATAATAACAGCTAATTATACACAATTTAAAATATGTAAATAACAATTTCCAATCACTTATCAATACTTATATGTACTGACTTGAGAATAGAGTATCTACAGCTGTGCGTACTTGTAGTATCTTCATTTTGTGTGTGTGTGTGTATGTGTGTGTGTGTGTGTGTGTTCGTTTATCTTGTTTATCATGGATTTCATTATGGCTGTGGTTGCGTGTCTTTTGCTACTGCGGTGGCTTATGTCGCCATTCGATTTTGAAAATGTAAATCTCTTGCGCTCATCCCCATACGTCTTTATGTCCCAACGTGCTTATCCCCAACAATTCTGAGTATCAGCTTATACACCATACTCAATACTCAATTCTCATTCATGTGCTCGGTGGTGGTGTCCTTGTCGATATGGCATCGACGGCGTTGGCGGCGTCGTTTGTCAACATGTCAGCTGCGCTGATTGGTGATTTCGATCTGAATTATTAAGTTGCTTTTAATGCGTTTGCTTTTGCTTTTTGCCATTGCCGCTGCCGCTGCTGCTGCCGCTGCTTTTGTCTACTGCTTTTCTGCTGTTCGATTTTATGTGGCATACTTTTCAGCGCCCGCGGTTATGTGCGCGAAAACAAAGCGTGCCACAGCCAAGCCACCAAAGGCAACAACAACAACAATTGAAATCAGCCTCCGAGTACCAATGGATCACTTTGGATAGTCTTGTGTAATTGGGCCTTCTGCATTATTTAGTGACATTTGACGTTGCCTCTGCTAAGTATTTTCCAATTGTCTCAGCTGCAAAGAGAGAAATCGTGATAGAGTCTCAAGTCGTTTCCATTTTAAGGCACTCAGTGATAGTTGCAAAAAGAGGTAGATCTTTGGAAACTTAACTTTCGAAATGATGATGTGAAATGAATTCATTCCAATCCTCCACTATTTCGCATCCTGCTGATTTCTTCCCTATTTCTATTTTTGCATTTATCAGATAACTGGAAAGAAAAAGATCCTATAGTTAAAATACCAAAGATAAAGAAACTTACCAATTTGTGTTCCAAATAGTTCCATAGTGGCAGATCTATGCACTGTGGCCGTATAATTTTAGCCAAGCACGAATCCTCGTCGAAAAACAAGCAACTCTCAATTGCTACAGCTTATCTGTACTATCACCGCTGTTATTAACCAGAACAGCAGTAGAAGCCACTGGACAAGGCCAGAGGGGACGATGGGTGGCGTGGTCATAGTTAGGGGATGCAGATTTTGGGGAGGGGAGGCTTGGAGCCGGCTCGTAAAGTATGTCATGTGTCATAAATGACAGATTCTTAGGCATACTTCATTGATCCCTTGCTGGCCGCAATGGTTTTTATGATAGAGATACATGCAAAGAGCAGAAGAGGAGCAGGGAGAGGAGTGCGAGACAAATTCTTAGCGAAATTGTTGCAGTATCTGACGCATACACACACACACACACACAGAGGGAATGTGTGTGTAGTGCGTGTTTGAAGTTTGCTTTTGATAAATGAATGGATTTTCGAAGGCGACGTTAATGAAATACGCACAGAGGCAAGGCAGAGAGCAAGTAGTAGAGGAGAGAGAGGTTGACGGGCGCAGAGATGGGGTTAGTAAGAGAAAGCGGGCAGTCGGCAGCGAAAGCGCCACATGTAGCCGAGGCATATGCCAGGCGATGCCAGACTTGGCTCAGCATGTGTCCCGTGTATGTACATATCTGTGGCCTCCATCTGCGCGACTGTGTCTGTGTATCTCTTATGCGTGTGTGTGTGTGTGTGTGTGTTAGCATATACATATAAACTTCAATCTATCAAACTCACGTGTCCGTCGTGTCTCAATTTACTCGCTTAGTTTATGTTCAACTGGCGGCGCTTCTACTTTGGCCACTCGCTCTTCACTTTGATAGAGTTCGTTTGCCATATTTATGAAGTCAGCGCAGCGGGCATTGAAAGGACACACACGCACACACACACACACACACACAGTCACATGTTAGCTCGAGCTGTCAGCGTGCAGCGTGATTGGTCTTATGTTAATACAAGTACATACATATGTACATACATATATATAGAATGTAAGGTTATGTGTAGTACTAGGTACTGCAACTAGTACTTGAATTGATTAGTAACAATTAGTCGGAGCCTTTATCGAGAGAGCACACATATACACACAGTCACATGTTAGCTGGAGCTCGTACATATGTACTAATACCATATGCACAGACTGAGATCTAAATAGCTATTTTCGGTATTGGTATTAGTTAAAAGTGCTTGAATTTGTTGAACAATTCGTTGGAGGCATATTGTGCCCGGCAAACGAGAGAGCACACATATACACACAGTCCCATGTTAGTTCAAGTTTACATATGTACTACATATGTATATGCATAGGATGAGATCTAGGTAGTTATGTTAAGCACCAGTTATTAGTAAGAAATACACGCATTGATTTAGTAAAAGTTAGTTGTTTAGTTTATTTTGAGTTCTATTAAAAACGAGTCATACACAAACACACACATAGGAACTATACACAGTAGAATGCGTAAGCTTCAACTGTCAGTGTGGCACATGCTAATAAATAGGGTTAGGGTTATTTCCGCAACTAGTATTAGCAAACAAAAAATTACTTGAATTGATTAGTAACCCGTAGTTAGAAAGTTTCTTTTTGGAGGCACGTACATTACTAACATGAGAATCTCGTCGTCACTGTAGTCGGTGCAGTACTCCCGCATAATGCAATTCACGACTTGATCCGCGGCATCACACTCCCTCTCCACGTGCTCCATATAGGGTACGATGTCGGGGCGTTGTATTCCTACATAGCGACGAATGGCTACAGAAAGACGCAGTGCCTCATTCATCTCACGGACAGCGCTGCACATGTGGAGGCGCAACTGCTTATTCGACAATTGTTGCTGTGCAATGAGATTTATTTGCTTTATTAGTTATACGATTACAAGCACTTATTGTTGCTAATTGTTTATAACTATTCATTAAAAACCACTTATATCACTCACATCTGCCATTTTTCTTTTCTTTTTTTTTCTCTCTTTGAATTTTTTGTTTGAAGAAGAAGTTTTGAAGACGTCCTTACGCACAGCTCACCAAAATCCAAAAGAAATCAGATTTCCGGAGAGGCTGCATTTATAGTACCACTGACACTGCCGGATGACAGCCGTCCATTTTGATACTATACGATAGTATAGACGATTTTTACAAGCATTTCTCACTGACTAAATTCAGTTTGGTGTAATCTTATGTACTCTTCCTATGTTATCGATACTTTTGGAAGCACTGCATCGACTATCGGTAATAGGCACTTTTGATACCAAATATATCACTGAAAAGCAGTTCAATGTAACATCGATTAAGAACTATAGTTGTGGGTTAATCTACTAATCGGTTGTTATTTTGTTCCATAAGTTTCAGTGTATTTTTTTTTTACAAATTTATTTTTTTTAAAAGCTATCGATATTTAAGGGAGCTTATCGATGTGTTAGCTTTTGATTGGTCCATTTAGTGTTGGAAAACAATGCAATTTAACATCGATTACTAACGATAAGGTTTGTTTTAAATTGCTTTTAAATTCATTTAATGACTATTATAAAGAGATTTTTGAGAATTTGTACTTTAATAGAATTGCTCTAATAACACACAATTTGAAATTATTTGCAAACGCTTTAATCTTATTGAGCCAATGTCTATCGATATTTTCTAAATGCAACCCAGCCTCGCAAATGGAACTTGTAAATCACCTGACGTTCGTGCCTTTCTTTTTGTGGAAAACTTTGTACGGTTGGGACGTGTCTGCTGTCTGTGGATGAAAGCCTAATTTAAACTTTTCAATATATACATATATGTACATACAGAAAATATTGCATCAATCGTAAGTTATTTCATACATTAAATACGTTACATATTCTTCTTTATCTGATGTGCTTTCCTGCATCTTTAGGGCATGGATTTAACTCATAAATGTGTCGGTGACATTTGCGACTCCTGCAGCGTTACGGATCCAACACCATCAGATCAGATGGATGCATTTCTCATTAAGACCTTGGATAGCATGATCTTACGCACTCTATCCATCAAAGAGGAATTGGAGAGCTACAAACGTAACGAAGATGATGCCGATGCAATTTTTGCCCTGCTTTATGCTGGTAGTGCGACTCCCAATAAAATGTTTGACGGTTCCAACGATTTCTACGAATACTTGCTGAAGAAAGTGCAGCTGATAAAGCAAGAGATGTCCATCTGGTTCGATTTGGCCACTAAGCAAAACGTTTTGTAATACTTTTTCAATTTCAAATGGAATTTATGGAAAGTCCCCCACAAGAAATAATACATTTGTATGCAACACAGCAATAAAACACAAATTGCATTTTCTTTAAAATATTTCACGTTATTCTCAATTGTTGGGGAATAGTATAGTAATTTATATATGTATGTAGGATAAAGCTTTGTAAAAGAAACTGATATCTCAGGAATATTTGTGTGGAGTACTCCGCTTAAACCGGAGGACGGATCACTGAAGAAGCTGACGATCTAGGATTTAACCCGTTGATGAAGGACATATTCAAGAAGAAGCTACGGCAAGACTATATCTCTGGAGTATCCAATAGAATTTCAACAAGGATTAAGAAATACGAATGCCTTCCGTATTCCTCTAGGATATCAAAAAGAGGCATTCAACCAATTATAAACACAGCTTTATATAGTATTTCACAACTCTTTAAGGAACGTAGAGCTGTCTGGGAACTGCAAGGCCTGGTGCTGATAATGTCTCTTGGAATGAGTCGACTTACTGCTGTGGGCGTGTGTGTGTGTGTGGGTGTGTGTGGTGGGTCTCCATTATGAATTAAAAAGGCAGCGGCGCTCAATAATTGCGAACTACTGAAGCATTTAATATTTTGAGTGCATTTCCGCGTCGTGATAAATTGTGAAAAGGTGCGTGAGGCAAGGCAACGTCGTGTGTGTGGCATGGACGAATCGAAATGAATTTTTGGGGAGTAAATAAAACACATGAAAAACGAAAATCCGATAGTCCCAGCCATTCGGACTGAGGTCAGTTCAGTTGAGTCTCGATGCGGTACGCTTGAGTTCTCAGTTCAACCGAACTGGGAGGGGGGCTAGTCCAGACGTTGGTGCGTCCGGCCGTAAAGTTAATATAGCGCCCTCGAGGCGATAAACAATTTGTGTTTCGGGTTGGCAATGCGACTGGGCGTGTTGGTTCTGCAGAATGCAGAAGGGGAGGGGCAGTGCTACTACTTCTACTGCTCACGCCCAAGGCGTCAATGTTGAGCTATGCGAACTTGAAATTCTAATTGAACATTTGTTGCCGGACCGGGCAACGCCTACAATGCAACTGCTGCGTCAGCATGCTGCGCGCTGCGAGCTGTCGAACAGGTGTGAAATCGTTGACGAATTCTCACGAATACGTTTAATCCGCTTTCTGATTTTTGTTGCAGTGAACAAGAATGAGAGATTGATGAGGGGCAAACGTGGCGTGAGGCAGCGTGGATGGCAGCGTGGATGGTCCGTGGTGGACCTTGGTACGGTTGGGTTTTGCATTTTGCGGCACGATATCATGTTGGATTAAAACCGCGCCGTGCCTGCCCTTTCGTTGCAAATTAATTTCGTGTACATGTCCTGCAGCCTTTTTGCAACTTTGTTTTCGCACACACACACACTGACCATGTGTGTGTGTGCCGAGTGGCTGCGGCCTGCGCCTGGGCATATATCGAGTTACCCTGGCTATTGCAACCTGTCCGGTGTCCATCACTTGGCCCCTTGTCCCACTGCCGTGTGTCCAGCAGTATCCTTCAGCCTTCATCCTGCGGCGTCTGTCAGTCTGTCCGTCCGGCCGTCCATCCGTTTGGCCACTTGCCCTCGGACAACCGCAAATGTTAAAGCGGCGTGACTTTATTTGATTGTCTACCGAGCGCACCGAGTGCCCTGGCATTTCGCTACAGCAACAGCATCAGCTCCTGCAACAGTTTCATTTTCATTCTGCGCTCCCTTTTGTTTTTAGATCCGTTTCAAATTATACAAAAACAGAATGCGAACAAAAAAGAAAACAACAATAGCAATAGATCCTTTTTAGCATAACAGGATTGTTGTCTAAATTGAAATTAAAACCCGTTCGCCCTCGCTCAGTGTTATGATTTGACTTTGCCAAGTTTAATTGCTAGATTATTTACAGTGTAGTGGTTGAGGTAAATCATAAACAGATTCTTCTCGACTCTTAACTATCTGTATCTGATTAACCGCTGATGATAGAAAATACACTGATATCTGTACAATAACTGATAACGAAATGGCGTTATAAAGTGGTATCACTATGAGATACACATGATTCTATAACAGATTAGTCATAACCCTAGTTATAAACTACTATAGTACTATATCGTATAAGTGCGTTCGTTGAGCTGGTTGCGGGTATGTATTCCTGTTATAAGTATGTACATAAATTGTGCTGAACTTTTCCTGAAATGTAAGTGAATAATTAAATTAGTTATACTCGTATGTCTGTGCCTTGATATTAGTTTGTACATACTGAATAATCATCATCTCCACTTCTGTGTATGAATGTTCACACTAATTGTGTGTAATTCGTTTGATGATTAGCTAAAGTCCTCCTGCTTAGTCATCCTGCTCCATATCTATGCACTCATTCATGTCCCCAAGTATAGTAAAGAAATTCAGCATAATTTGTGGTCTCTCGGTCTGTTTGGAAACTGTAAAAAGAAATTAGCACACTTGCAACAGTTCACAAGAACCTAGTTAAAAGTTCTTTTCTAATGTAGCACAGAGAGACGCTGCTTACAAATTTGCTCCTTTGTCGCTGTCTTTTAGCCATTTTGCTCCTCCTGGTTGGTTCGCAGTAAAATGGGATGGACTCATACATACTTTGATATCAAATTCAGTCTGCAAGTACATAAAAGATTTCTTATTATCCAGGTCGGACATTAGATTTGACACGCTCTCACCCATTTAAAGCGTACCATCCATCCATCCATCCATCCTTCCATCCATATCCCTTGCAGCCCTCTTCCTGCAGGAATGGAGTGTGGCTCGTTGGACGATTCGCCAACTCGTTGGCTACCGCATCAAAATACGAGCGGATAATCATAAAAATCCTCTGCAAACGAAAAAGATGAAAAATATATACATAAATGCTGATTAAATCTTTATTTTCTGCCTTGACGCTCGCAGGGACAAGCACGAGGGGCGGCCGGGTGACCGAACAGGGCATGTTATTTTCAGGATATTTGGTTACGCATTTTCTTTCAGTACATATACGTATATATTTTTTTTATATTATTTTTGACTGTTGACAGACATGTGTCAACGCATGGGGTGGCATGTCACGGTCCGATCGTGCAACCTGATGATTTAATAACCGGCAAAGCTGATTAGATAGGGGTGACTGGCGGACAAGGCGTAGGGTTGCCTCTAGTTAACGGGGTGCAAAATTTTAAGTAAAATTTGTAAAGCTGAGTGGTTGGCCCCTTTTTGCCACAGATAAGCGCCGTTGAGCGTGCTCCAGTCGAGTGTGCCGAATAGCACAGAGCACAACTGACATTCTTGGGCACATTCAGTCTGATAGGATATAACCAATTCTGTCTGGGTTTTTTCTGTCTGCCTTACACTCGAAACTATTATACCCATATTGTTATACGCAGAAGGGTATTGCGAGCACCCCTACTAACCACCGAATATGAAGGCGCTTGTTGCTTCATGTTGCTGTTGTAGTTGCCCTTTTTTTGTTGTAGTTGTGGTCGTTGTCACCGCAGCGTGCCACTGAGTGTATGTGTGTGTGTGTGTGTGTGTGCAGCGTGTGTGTGATTGATGACAAGTCGAATAAGCGATGATTGATGCTTATTTTACACTTTTCGTTACAACACACGGCGACACATGTTTATTTATGTGTGTGTGTGTGTGTGTGTGTGTGTGTGTGTGTGTGTTTGTGTGTGTGTTCATGTGATTGCATCGGCGGCTTTTTTGGCTGGTTTACACTATATGTATATGTATGTATGTATGTATATGGATTATTATGAGCACACGTTCGAGCGTCTCCAGACGCCGGCAACACCAACAATAACAATGATGTGAACGCCGCTGTCAACGTCAGCGCTTGCGTCGACGTCGCCAACGAGCCGCAATCATCAATGTCAGCATCGAATGCCGGTGGCGCAGCAGCAGCAGCAGCCCACACGGTGTATTAGGCGGCAATCTCTGTTAGTGTATTGGTAATTGTTTGAATTCTCTCACATGCATGTGTGCGTGTGTGTGTTGTGAGGTGTTTTGCGGTTTACTTATTGCTGCGCTGCAATACATCATCGGTCTGGCAGCGAAGTAACAGCTCAGGCACTTCCCCCGTCACCCCACATATCCATGCATACACACACACACACACACATATGTGCAGGCACATCTATAGTGTTATGCCGTCGCATCACTCACACTCGCACTCGCATAATATTTAGCACAACTTTAAAATGCGGTTTAAGTCAGTAATGCCCACAAAGAGAGCAGTTAGTGATTAAGCTTAAATCAGCTGCTCTCTTTTTTGCTTAAGTGTTTCTCTTATTGTAAATGCTAATGCGTTCTTATTGCTCGCTTTGATTTTGTTTTTGGTTGGCCGCTTCAACTACGATGAACAACGTAAACTTGCCATTCTTATCCATAACAGCAGCGATCGGTGTTAGTGATATCGGATTCGTCTGCACAGATTGTTGTGAAAATTGTTTTCAAAAAGAGTTTAATAAATATAAAATACATTTCCATATTATATCAAGTACATATTTGTCATGAGCGTACATACACACACACATACATATGTGCAGGCACATCTATGGAGTGTTATGCCGTCGCATCACTCACACTCACATAATATTTAGCATAACTTTAAAATTCGGCTGAAGTCTGTAATGCGCACAAAGAGAGCAGCTAGTGTAGAAGCATAAGTGAGCTGCTCTCTCTTTTGCTCAAGTGTTTCTCTTATTGTAAATGCTGTGCGTTCTTATTGGTCGCTTTGATTTTGTTGAACTTGTGTTAGTGATATCGATATCGATATTTGCGTAGTCTGCAGTTTGTTGTGAAAATTGCTTTCAAAGAGTTTAATAAATATAAATACATTTCAAGTATGCATGTATTATTATTAATCAGAGATATGTACAGTCATATATGTACTGCAATCATGTACATAAGTACACACAAACGTACATACATACTATGTATTTACAATGTTTATATTATTATCATTAGTATACTTAATTGTAGACAAAAAAAGGGATTTTTTTCTTGGCACATTTCGGTCTTAAGCTGAAGGCAGTTCTCAAGACAATGCTGCAGCTGTTGCCGCTGGCGCCTCTGCTCCGCTGCGCTGCGGCGCACGCAGAAAAAAGACGGCGGCGGGCGCAGTGCTGGGCCGTGGCTGCGTGACGTCAGCGTGGGACAGCGGCAGTGGCCAGAGCTGTAAAAGTTTACAAGTGGCAGGTAAGCATTAAGCATTAAAATTATGTATTTAGAGAGTAATTGCAATATTTGCCTTTCTATGGCGCCGCCGAAAGCGCTGCCGGTGCACCTGTGCCAATTTACCGCTGGAAAGTAGAAGGCGTCGACGCTGCTGCCAGGACTGCTTAAAGGACAGATAGATCAATACGTATGTCGACTGTATGAGTATTCTTAGATTGTACCTGTAAATTCATGTCGTATTTGATGCGACGAGCCAGCATTGGCGCCTGATCGTGCAGCTGACGGTGCAGCCAGCCAACGCCGTGCCACAGTTCTTGGCCCAGCATGTGGCATATGTGTAGTGGGCAACCGCACTGACGCGCCAACTGTTCCAAGCCGAAGGCATGTTCCACGTCGTAGAGCTGCACACCATCGCGATGCCTGTTGGCCACCAACAGCACTGGCTTGCCACGCAAAGAGGCATGCTGCAAGCACTGCTGCAATAGATGGAAATTCGCTTGCAACATGGCGTCGCTGCCACTGAGATCAAAGCAGAAGATTAGACCATGACAGCCCGCGTAATAGTGTGACCAAATGCGTTGCATATCTGTGCTGCCGCCCACCTCGGTCAGCAGCAAAGTGGCAGCTGCGCCACCTGCCTCCGATGTCAGTCTATTTGGCAGTATATTATAAATGCGCACACCATTTGTTGCATCCACATCGGACGTGTCCCGTTCCTGTCCACTGAGCACATGTCCCAATTGTGTTTTTCCACTGCCCGTGGAGCCCAGCAGTAGCAGCTTGAATTTGGCACCTTCGGCGGATTGTGGCGTCTCCTGGCAGCAGCTACAGCAGCGACGCAGCTTGCCGCATATCAGACCCATTTGCGCATGGCGATTATGCCACAATACGAGTGAGTTTAATTTGCTTATCGTTTAAAATATTCACTTGATTTTCTCTGATGTTGCTTGCTTCCTTTTTGTTTGTTTACATCCAACGCCGTCAGCTGACTTGACCACAGGTAGCTCAGGGCAACGACGGCGGTCGCTTTGTTGTGCCACAGTCTGTTGTCATGGTTAGGCCACGTGGTTGAGCGACTAACAGTGCCATTCGAACCGTTAGGAAATGTTCGTATTTTACACTGAGAACTTTTATTGAGCTTGCAACTCGAAAAAGCTTACACTTTCGCTGCAGTTCTTACACGCTAGATGTCGCTTCGTATGTTGGGACAGCGGGAATTTTGATAAGCTTCACCATATTTAGCTTTATGTAATTTCCCAATAGGAATATCCCAGCTTTTGTTACACAAGTGCTGGTACCTTTATGTAATTTCCCAATAGGAATATCCCAGCATTTGTTGTAGCAGTCGTAAATAGTACATGGAACTACAGTGACAGGGTTTAAGGTGTGAATCATTGTACAGCGCAGTGAATTATTGAGTGTATTTATTGAGTGCATATGAGAACTACTAAATAAGCCTTTACATGCAATCAGAGTTGAATCAATCGACTCCCTTGGACATCGATTACAAGTGAAGAAATATGATAGAAAATCAAGTATATAGTATCATATTATGACAGGAAGTGAATCTGATAATTATACAGTCGAACTTTCCTATAATGAAAATCACTGCATTATATAGAAACTATATTATACAGAAATTATATTTTTTGAAATGAAATTGGAACGAAAAAGTTGTGTGTTTGAAGTCAATTCATAATAGGGAGAGCTTCATTGTATAGAAGTTCACTATAGAGAAGTTCGACTGTACTAGGCTGTATTTGAAATAGTAAAAAGGGAGTTTACTATTGGGTTTATTCATCAACTCACAAACTCAATTAGTTTTTACTCCTCATACTCAAAGGGAAGAAGCGCACGAGATGACGTCATCGCCAGTTGATTATGCTCATCAGCTGAGAGTCTACTAATTCAGCGAAAAGTTAAAAGTATTGTGTTGATAGATTAATGAAATATTGTATATTCAATTCGCCGTCAAGGGGTTAAGGCACACAAGTGTGAAGCATTTGCATATAAGACACATCTTTGATAATATATTCCATCAGCCAAGACACAATTATTGTACGTCTTGGGTGGGACTTCGTTGCTTTTTGTGTGTATAAAGTACTTATGCGCTAATCGTCATGTGGCACATGTTTGAGCAAGATGTAAGCTGGAGTAGCAAGGTCTTTGTGTTATTGCATTGCATTATGCCAGCGTGCCCCAAAAAACCGTTAGGCACTGTTAACTTTGGCATACCCTCGACCGCTGATTCAAACACCCTTCGGATAGCAGAGCAACGCGCTCATACGAAATTGAAATGTAAGCAAAGCTAAACGCTCCCCGAACTTTGTCGCCTTTGTGACCAAACGTCTGTAGCCTTGAGGCGGTGTCAAGCTAGTCAGCCAGGGTGTTGGGTGTTTGCAACAGTCTCTTTGGGTTTGCCAACTCTTTTGTGAGTGGCAGCCACCCCTACCACATGAATATGATGTTGTCAAGTCTTAGGAGCATTAGCAGCAGCAGCAGCAGCTAACATTAGTTCTCCTCACATCGTCGTCCATTTTAATATGCGCATTAATGCGGCACAAAGCGTCGCGAAAAGTGGCAACTTGGGAGGAGTTGAGCCAAAGGGTACTACAAATATGGTCTGAAGACTCAAATTGCCAAGCCAAAGTAGGATGTAGCTAGGGCAGGTAGTGGTGTATGCAAATATACTACCTGCTTGCTGCAAAAGCAGTTGATTGCCTGCACATGTCTCAAACATTACATTCAGAGCGCCAAATGCGAGGGTGGCAACCAGAGTTATGGAATAGAATATGGTATGTTCATACGCAGAGGAGGGAGAGTTAGGCACTTCAGTCTACATTTTAATTGTGCATTACATTCATCTCATTTATAATATTACATTGAGGTTGATCGTTGATCGTCAGTCAGTTAGTCAGCACAAACTACTTTATTTATATAGAGCTTATAATTCTCTAACTTTTCTACTTTCAAGCATCTCTCAACCAGCCCTCGCACGTGTGAGACATTTGTGTTTTTAGCAAAGCTTAAGTCAAATATTTGCCAAGTTGGTTCGCCTAGTTGACCTGCCCCAGCCAAATGAAGCGACACCGCGTAATCGTTTCGTGTCCTCCCGGCTCCACTGGACTCCACTCCACACGGCAGCGAATTGCTGACTTCACCTGTTTCTGCTTGGTTTGGGCTGTGGTTCAGCTACGGCTTTATTCGATTATTTGTACGCAGCAGCATCATTTCGTTTGCTTTCCGGTTGTTTTCCTTTATGCAGTCAGTGCCTGGTGCTGGTGCTGGAGCTGTAGCTGGAACTGGTCCGACAATCGTCTTGTGTCGTGTCTGGTTCCCCCCCGGATTCCCCGTGACTCACATCAACGGACTTGACTGCTCTTTGACTATGCCACACGGCGACGTCATATTTCCTTTTCTGCGCGCAGACGTTATGCTTGGAGCTGGTGTTATTCGCCCATTCCTTTTCTTTTGCACTTGTCGAGTCGTTCACCGTGGTGAAGTTTAGTGAGCTTAGCAACTGGGCGCGCCAGCTTGCCTCGGATTTCATTTCCGGCATGTTGCGGTTACGTTAAGTAACGGAGATTGCATCGCTAATGATGCAATTGTGTTTGGCGGAAATGAAAGCGGTTTCGTGTGACGACTTTGGGCGCAAGTCGACCACACCACACACAGAGACACAGAGCGGAATACTCGTACTCACCTTATCCCCAGCCAAGCTCAGCCCAGCCCAACCCAGTCCAGGCAGCGTATCTAAAACCAATGAGCTTGAACCGAACTGTAAAATTAATAGGAAAAAAGGAACGATGAGCTCATTAACTGCACTTGATGCAAGCTCTCTGCATCCGGAACGGAAGTGCATGTCAGCTCTAGGCTCATACTGTGTCTCGTCTTGGATTAATATGCCTTGAAGACTGTGACAGCTACAATATACAAGTAGCAGTAGCAAAAGTAGGCCTCAGTCAGGGCAACCAGAAATTCAGTCGAGTCCACAATAACGTAACTAAAGTGTAGTTTTCTTTTTCAGGCTAAAGAGTACGTGCATGGGTATTGGGCTGGAGACATGTACAACTCATCGAATCAATCACCACGTTACCAGCCACCGAATTGTGATTTGGCTAGTACGCCGGAACATCTGCGTCCCGAATACACGAGTGGAGGACGAGTGCGCCGATACGATCAGCGAGACTTCGGTTTAACGCTAAATGAGGAATGGCGAAATCCTCGCTTTTTTCGCAACCCCACACGTATGTAGTCTATATATTTTATTAGCCCCACTTAATGTCATTGTAACCCTTGTCGCTTTCCAGATGATAATCGAGATAACGAGGGCGCACAAAGACCCCAACGTTTGGCAGTTACCCGGCCAGTTACCCATAATCTTTCTCATCAGTCAGAGGAGAATCTGGCAGATATATCGCCTCCAGCATTTGTTTGTAATAGTGATGTAGACGAATCGACGGTAGATGCTTACAATGATATTCTGAAAGAATTTCAGCAGCTACGCGATTGCATTGCCGAGGGAGAGGAAACGTACCAGGAGGGGCCAAGCTGCAGCGAGAGATCGGAGACCATCCACTCTGATAAGGTAGCGCTATTCATTACAAAAAGTAAATAATATTAATTCAGTTGAATTATGCAGTGCAATTGTAATAGTACGATTCTCAAAAGGATCACAACGCATCGGGATCCAAACGGAACTACGACTAGGCGAATCGAAGTGAAGCGAACAGTGCCAGATTGCACTCCCACGAGGTCAATGAAAGATCCTCTCCGTCAACGTCACATGAAAATGAATCAGTTGGGAAACACAGCAGATGTTTCGATGCCATCATATCCAAGTTTGCACATAGTGGGGCACAGTATGCATCTGAATGACTTGCGTGCTCCACCCTTGGCGGAATCAACTCAGAGACATGGGCAACCGCCAGTTAGTAGAATTGGCCAGATATTGTTATCAAATTCCTTTGATGCCGGTGCGTGTCTGGATAATATCACTGCACCCACATTTGCACCGACTGTGTCCTCAAGATATGGCTCAGATGTGGATGATAGCAATTCCTTGGCTAGGAGAAGGCCAAACCCAGGGACTCTGCCCAGTGAGTGCTTGGAAAATGAGACAATGCCACAGGATTGTATAATGGATGTGAGTGCAGCATTTCGCGATACCCTAAGGAAAACTCGACATCAACGTAGATCTATATCACGAAAGCGAATGAATAATGAGCGCTTGGAAGATATAACAATGCCATCGTATGGCGCTTCAGGAGGTAGTTCACGTCGAGGACCTGGAAATACTATGAATAATGAATGCTTGGATGACATAACTATGCCTTCCTTTGGTGCAGTATCCGGTCCTGCATTTCAAGAGCAATCAAGGAATCCGACTTATAGCCCCAGGCGTGATCCCATGACATGTCACTGTATAGAAGACATCACAATGCCATCGTTTGAAAATGCATCAGGGTCGTCGAGATACCAACAAAAGTCCTTGCAATATTTCCCCCAACCCTCTGGTAGAAGCAAGTCCAATGGAGTGAGCAAACGAAGAACGCGTGGCATTGAAACAAATGAATGCTTGCATAATGTTACCATGCCTTCCTTTGGAGAAGTTTCTGGAGCTTCTGGTTATCAACAGCGATCAATGGAACCTCGGACTGTCGATAGCAGCGGAAGAGGAAGAACGAATGAGTGCTTGGATAATGTAACGATGCCTTCGTTTGGTGGAGTGTCCGGTGCTTCTGGGTATCAACAGCGATCAATGGAATCTCGGACTGTCGATAGCAGCGGACGAGGAAGAACGAATGAGTGCTTGGATAATGTAACCATGCCTTCGTTTGGTGGAGTGTCCGGTGCTTCTGGGTATCAACAGAGATCACAGCAACCCCCAAATCTCAATAGCAACCTATCAGGTCGAACGAATGAGTGCTTGGATAATGTAACCATGCCTTCCTTTGGTGGAGTTTCCGGTGCTTCTGGGTATCAACAGCGATCAATGGAATCTCGGACTGTCGATAGCAGCGGACGAGGAAGAACGAATGAGTGCTTGGATAATGTAACCATGCCTTCGTTTGGTGGAGTTTCAGGTGCTTCTGGATATCAACAGCGATCAATGGAACCTCGGACTGTCAATAGCAGCGGAAGAGGAAGAACGAATGAGTGCTTGGATAATGTCACCATGCCTTCGTTTGGTGGAGTGTCCGGTGCTTCTGGATATCAACAGCGATCAATGGAATCTCGGACTGTCGATAGCAGCGGACGAGGAAGAACGAATGAGTGCTTGGATAATGTCACCATGCCTTCGTTTGGTGGAGTGTCCGGTGCTTCTGGGTATCAACAGAGATCACAGCAACCCCCAAATCTCAATAGCAACCGATCAGGTCGAACGAATGAGTGCTTGGATAATGTCACCATGCCTTCGTTTGGTGGAGTGTCCGGTGCTTCTGGGTATCAACAGCGATCAATGGAATCTCGGACTGTCGATAGCAGCGGACGAGGAAGAACGAATGAGTGCTTGGATAATGTAACCATGCCTTCGTTTGGTGGAGTTTCAGGTGCTTCTGGATATCAACAGCGATCAATGGAACCTCGGACTGTCGATAGCAGCGGAAGAGGAACAACGAATGAGTGCTTGGATAATGTCACTATGCCTTCGTTTGGTGGAGTTTCCGGTGCTTCGGGGTATCAACAGCGATCAATGGAATCTCGGACTGTCGATAGCAGCGGACGAGGAAGAACGAATGAGTGCTTGGATAATGTAACCATGCCATCGTTTGGTGGAGTGTCCGGTGCTTCTGGGTATCAACAGAGATCACAGCAACCCCCAAATCTCAATAGCAACCGATCAGGTCGAACGAATGAGTGCTTGGATAATGTCACCATGCCTTCGTTTGGTGGAGTGTCCGGTGCTTCTGGGTATCAACAGCGATCAATGGAATCTCGGACTGTCGATAGCAGCGGACGAGGAAGAACGAATGAGTGCTTGGATAATGTCACTATGCCTTCGTTTGGTGGAGTTTCCGGTGCTTCGGGGTATCAACAGCGATCAATGGAATCTCGGACTGTCGATAGCAGCGGACGAGGAAGAACGAATGAGTGCTTGGATAATGTAACCATGCCATCGTTTGGTGGAGTGTCCGGTGCTTCTGGGTATCAACAGAGATCACAGCAACCCCCAAATCTCAATAGCAACCGATCAGGTCGAACGAATGAGTGCTTGGATAATGTCACCATGCCTTCGTTTGGTGGAGTGTCCGGTGCTTCTGGGTATAAACAGCGATCAATGGAATCTCGGACTGTCGATAGCAGCGGACGAGGAAGAACGAATGAGTGCTTGGATAATGTAACCATGCCTTCGTTTGGTGGAGTTTCAGGTGCTTCTGGATATCAACAGCGATCAATGGAATCTCGGACTGTCGATAGCAGCGAAAGAGGAAGAACGAATGAGTGCTTGGATAATGTCACCATGCCTTCGTTTGATGGAGTTTCCGGTGCTTCTGGATATCAACAGCGATCAATGGAATCTCGGACTGTCGATAGCAGCGGACTAGGAAGAAGGAATGAGTGCTTGGATAATGTAACCATGCCTTCGTTTGGTGGAGTTTCAGGTGCATCTAGGCATCAGCAGCGATCAATGGAAGTTCAGAACGACAGTAGGCGTATACAAATGATGGGAAATACTGGACGTTCAGAATATTTAGATGATGTAAGCATGCCGTCATTTGGCGGGGCACTGGCATCATCCAGGTGGCAAGAGACTCAGCCAAACGATATCCAACAACCATGTCCGGAAAGAAGTCCACCGCAAAGACAGAATATGAACTTGCCTTCGAAAAATCTCTACAATATATCTACCCCCTCTTATAGAAGCACGAATCGTACGGCTACGGAGTGTTTGGAAAATGTCTCAGCTCCCTCTTATGGGACTACTGGTCGGTCGACTGATAGATGTTTAGATGACATGACTATGCCCTCTTATGGCGGTGTATCAGGAGCTGCCAGCAGACAACCGACAACCTTGGCGTCCCAGTGCTTAGAGGATGTCAGTGCGCCATCTTTTGGCCAGAGTACGCAACGGTCACAAAATAGATCAACTGGATATCAGGCATCACGAAACATAAGTGATATAACAGCTCCGACATTTGAAAGCACCAATCGATCAGGTGCAAGGCCTGCACAGAGGCCACAGTATTCAATGCCTACCCAGAACATTCAGGATATATCGGCTCCGTCGTTTGGCAATAGTACACGTGGGCCTATGACAGGATCACGCCAACAAACATCAAGGACGCCACAGAGCTCAGGTCAAGTTGCAGCGAACTGTGAATGCTTGGATGATGTAACGATGCCATCATTTGCCGACTCATCCAGAAGACAGCCAACTATGTACTCTCAGTGCTTGGATGACATATCCGCTCCCACCTATGGACAAAGTGAACCCCAAGCACAGTTGGAAATAACTCCGCCGCAATTTCAATCAAGTACTGCTTATAACAGTACCAGTAGGCGTGGACCCAGTTCTGAACCGGATTGTTATGATCGTAGCGATCTTATGAATGTATCGATGCCTCCAATGCAATCGGGCACACCGTTGCGTCAAGCTCAGAGTTTGCCCTGCATGCCCAGTCAGGAACAGCTCGACGATATATCCTGTCCATCCACGTATAATTGCTATGAAAGCTATCAGTACGTACAGACGTCCTCCCCATCGGCGGCACAATCACAACCAGGCTTTAGGGCCCAACGGGACAGTCGTCAACGCAATTTGTTTTGGGCAGATGAACGGAACAACGAGCAACTTCAAAACATTACTCCACCACCTATGGTTGAGAACTGCGCACAAGATAGTACTGGTCCCAATATAAGTGACGGTAATACTATGTATGACCAGCAATATGGCAATAGGTATGATCAGTCGAACTTAGCAGATGAGAGCGCACCATCTGGCTTGAATATGCAATCAACTGATCCGCCCTGTGAATGTCCAGCCAGTTTAAATAATGCACAGATGGATGACAGCTCGGGATTCAATAGAGATGGATTCAACAGTCCGAATAAATCAGGCACAAGTGAAAGGACACAGCTCTTTGACCAAAGTCAACCATCCCAGATCAACAATAGCTCGCGAGGAGCACCTTTGCTCTATGACCAAAGTCAACCATCCCAGATCAACAACAGCTCGCGAGGAGGACCACAGCTCTTCGACGAAAGTCAACCTTCCATGATCAACAATAGCTCGCGGGGACCAGACACTCTTGTGCACACAGTGAGTGAGCTAAGCATCAAGACTTCCAAGAACTCCAGGACGCTCATCTACACCAATGTGATGAACACCTCGACTATCGGTACCTCACGCATAGAGGATATATCTATGCCAAGTACACTCAATAATACCAGCATGAATCAGGCTCCGAATCAAGCTCCAAATAACTATCCAGGTACCGAAAACCGGGAGAATCCTAACGATATATCCGCGCCACAGTTTCAGAGTACTGGGATCCCTCCATCGAATGAAAGCACCCACAACCAAATCAATGACATCAGCCAGCCAACATTTGGACCCTCGCTGCAATCAACGGGAGAGCCAAGTGAAGGGAATAATACCTTTCATGGCTCCAGGGATCAAACTGAATCCAGAAATGATTCGAGACCGAATCCTCAACATCCAGCCAATACAAGAACGGCAGAGAAACCCATCTGCAGCTGTAATAAAGATGGGAAATCTTGCAAAAAAGACCACTCTAAATAAGGATGATGTCCTCTTTGGTAGGAATGCACAGGACTTTTAGCCTGAGAAACCGATTTTAAATACTTGAATTAATAGCAAATAAATTAACTAGTGACGTGGATACATTTTATTTGATACGACAATAATGATTATGGCTTCTTCTTCATATCACAATTGGCGCTGTTTAGGTTACATTTCTTGCACCTTATCTCGGCGTAAAGTTGCTTAAAATTGGCAATAACTTTGGGCATATTGAGACAATTTCCGTGGCAAGCTGTGACACCTTCTCTGCTTCCATTCTTTCGCTGTCTGTCTGCCTGTCTGTCTGTCTGTCCGTAAGACAATTGAACGAATGCAAAATTATTCAGAGCAATAGCGACAAAAGCCATACGGAATAACAACGGCAACAGTCTAGCAAACAGTAGAAAAGGAAAACAGACACAAAACAGCAAAAACATGTTAAATATGCACTGTAATGCGGGCAGTGTTAGACTCTTGAATACCCTGTAATTTTGTCGAATTTACCTCGTCTACAGGTCTCTTAATTGAAATGTAGTGAGTATTGTATTGCTATTGAGGAACTGCATTACTGATTGATTATATCAACAAGTACATCTACCCGTTGTACATCGCCAATGCACAGGGTATTCGACGAGAAGAAGAAATAGCATAATAAAATTGAAAACAAATAAGTTCAGGAACCAGGAAACGCCAGCGGAAGCGCGTTCATTGTTAGCTTTTGTCGTTGTTGCCAGGCATTTTGGTTATTGCTGCAGGGGACAAATAAGAAGAAGAAGACGAAGAGTGGCAAGCAGCAGAAGGGTAAAGCGGCACACGCACACACACACACACACACACACACGCTGTACCCCAAGGGGGGATGGGAAAGTGGGAGCTGGGTCGAGTGATGTGAGAAGCTATTTAAAAACAATTTATTTTTAGCAACTGCGCAATGCCGGCAGCAAAATCAACCTGTCGCTGCAGCTCAGACAGGTGGCAAGGGGGGCGTGGCATTTGCCACTGTGTGTGCATGTATGTGTGTGCTCGTTTGTGTACTGTAGTATTTGTTCTTGATTTTAAGCTAACAGCAAGAGATTGAGGCGGGGTATAAAAGCAGTGTCAGTCAATCAGTCAGTCAGTCAGTGAGTCAATCAGTCATTCAGTCAGGTATGCAGAACATGAAGTGCAGATGCTTCAGATTGGTTTTCCAATTACTCAACATTTCAATGCAAATAGCACCGGGCCACGGTTGACGGTTAACGCCAACGTTGAGGAATTTAAAAGCCAAAATACAGTACAATACCTACACACACACACACACACACTCAAATACAGCTTTTAGTCTGAGTGTGTGTGTGTGTGTGTGTTAGAGGGCAGCTGCCAAAAACCTTCGACTCAAACATAGTAACATACTACATACATATGTATGTACTTCTTTCGATTTTTTGCCACAGATAAAATTTCAATCACGTTTCCTCACTTTCGCTTAACAAACACACACGCACATTTATGCATATGTATGGGTGTATGTGTGTATGTGTGGACATATATACGAATGTATGTGTATTAGCATCAGCCGCTTAAAGCCTAGGCAAAGTCATTGCAAAGTCACTAACTAATGATTTGTGCTCAAACAACATCTCCACTCGACTCGCATCGATTTCACATTCAATTCATGTTATCGAATACACATACTTGGATGTACAGTTAGTTCTTGTACTAGTTTATAGCCTGAACTTGACGAAGCCCTAGCTGGTAGTTGGACTTTATCATACTTTATGAAACCGGGCATGGTCGGCTGGTACATAATAATTGATTAACGATAAACTTAAGTTAAAAAAAAACTCGGAAAGCTACAGTCGGATTCAACCGACAGTAGGAGACCCTGTACTTTCCCTTGCAGCAGCTAATGCTAACAATACACACATACTGCAGAGTCAAACGCAACACACATTATGTGCATGCTGCTCCCCCTTGCCTAATCTTGAATATCTCTGGTGTTCATTATCCAATTGGGCATTTTCACAGCAAAGATAAAGGATACCAAAGCACAAGTTTGTATCCTTAAAATTGTGGCTGTGGTGGTTTTTCGCGGTTTTTGGGGGAAGGGGTAGCAGGTATCAAAAATCTAACACAAACTTGATCTTCTTGCTCTATAGGGGCATCTAACTGCCAAATATGTTGACTCTAGCTCTTACAGTTCCCGAGATCTAGGTGTTCTTACGGACGGACGGACTGACGGACATGGCTATATCGACTCAGCCCGTCATCCTAATCAAGAATATATATACTTTGTGTGGTCTGCCACGCCTCCTTCTGCCTGTTACATACATTTCTGACTTCCATAAACTTAATTGACCCTTCTGTACTTCTTTATAGTACAGGGTCTAAAAAATCGGAATTTAATATTAATTCATTGTATTTAATAGATACATACAATAAGTGACAATTCATTGACTTTTAGGAATCGAAAAGCTGTTCAAAATTATTTAATGTATTTTCAGAAAAAGTTCAAAAATATACATATATGACCTTAACAACGCCTGAACATTTGCTCTTGTTGAATTCCTAGAGTGAAATTGGAGAGTTAACACTTTATTTTCTTTTTTCTTCCCCCCAAATGATCAAAGGATGTGGAATGGGGCACAGGATTGGTGTTGAAGCAGGCACAGCTGCTGTAGCACATGTTTACAGGAAGAGTGGTTAGGTGTGCCTCACTGCAGCAATTAGAGAACTAAATATTTGTGGCTGCAGATAGTCAACACCAATTTGTGGCACCAAGTGCTAGAGGGAGGAATGGCGATGGGGATGTGGTGGGTGTTGGGTGTAGTTTAGCTGGAGCAAATGTAAGAGCACTTTTACCTTTTTATCATCTCCATCATGTGCTGATTTACGTGGCGCATTTATTGCAAGGGCAGAGCCCACTAAAAAGTTTTTAAATTACAATTTACAGTTTGTGGTGCTAGTGTGTTTGCATTTAGTTGCTGTGCTCATTGTTTTTAGCATTCAAGTGGCAGTTCAAAATGGCTTCAGCCTCAATTGCTGCATCCGGCATATACCCCGCGTCGTGCCACTGCCACTGCCCGTACGGTCCAAAGTTGACGTGACGCTGTGAGCGATTTATTGTTTTTGTGTAGAGAGCGTAAAATGGAACAAATTTCGCTCGCACACACACACACACACATGCATACATAGCTGCCACGCCCCTCCTGGCAGCAAGGCGCTTAGTTTTAGGCATAGCCTCGACTACCACAGCTCTTACTCTGGCAACTCTGGCTAGGCCAGTTAATTGTAATGCTGCGAAAAAATTTTTTTGTTTTTGTTTTGTTCCCTTTCCCCCAACCCCCGTCAAAGTTATGCGAGTGCGAAAATGTCCACGGGCTCAATGTGCCATGCATGCCTCAACGTCGACAAGGCAGACCCAGAGCCACTTGACAGAGCCTCCACGAAGTTGCAGCAGCTGTGCCACCCGTTCTCAATCCCATTCCCAGGCCTTGTGGTCCCACATTCGAGTGCTCCCTGTACGCAGCTTGCTTCAAACTGCACTTTTCATTTCCATTTGGTTTTTGTTCTGCTACATTTCTGTTTTATTACAATTTAAAATATAGTTTAAAAAGTATTTAATGCAGCTGATGATTTCGATGCATGTTGCCTTGTAATATCCATGACATGTCGCGACTTCCAATGCGCCTCCAACAGTCCAGAGGACGGATCTCAAGAGCAGCACATCGTTTGGCAAATACTTTCATCCTAGGTTACATCTATAAAAAAGCAATAATAAAATATAGAACACAATTAAGTTCCACTTTGAATACACTTTTGATTTACTTCAACTTACTTGAACTTAATATTTGTATATAGGAAAGCCTTCTTTACTACTTTCAGAATCATTCGCCATTAAGTCTGCTGTTATATAATATGTGATTAATAGACAAAATACATTTAAAAATAAAAGAGGTGCCTTACCTGGCTAGAGTTCACGTCTTCAGAATGAATGTCTTCACGTTTTAGAATGTTTAACAATGGTGTGGCTAGAGGCAGAGAAGCGGGGCCGTTCATTTCCAGTGGACATTTCTTAGTCTGCGAAGTAATACAATATTATATAATTTGATTAGCTAGCACCATTTTGTTTTAGTGTAGGTAAATGCCTATTGCGGTGGCATTGCCGCATGCTCTTGCACACCCGTTAACCAACACTGTAGCACTATCACAATCATTATGGGATTTATAATGTATATAACTTAATAAATTTGTGATATACTTACAAGACGTCTGTCGCTCAAGTCGTCTCCCCTTGGAAGTGGCACACATGACTTTGTTCTTTGATACAAATGTAACTTCCACTAGTTCTAAGGGGTGCGCCGGCGTGGCCGTTCCTCCAAGCACACGAGCACTTGCAAGCCGCCATCTTCGCAGGGTGCTTGCGCCTTCAACGCACTTAATTCGATGCGCGTCCCACACTTCATTAGAGTTGGTTGCACACAGCAAATGGCAATATCACGACTTTCGCGTGGATAAGGTTAGGGCTTCAAGGGACAAGCGCAAAGCGTCCATTCCATTGGATTTCAACGCCACACCTGCAGCAAAAGCCTTGCACTGTACTACGTACAACCCAAAACGTTTGCATAATCGCAAATGAGACTTTCTTCTGAAAGTGACACCTGCAAGCAGGCAAAGATTATAGCTTGGATGTAGGTACAGTACAAGGGCTTTGCTTCAGATATGGAATTGAAATCCAATGAGATGGACACCTTGTGTTTGCCAGTTGAAGATCTAACCGTATCCACGCAAGAGTCGTTTCATTGCCACTGACTGTGGGCAATTGAATCGAATGAGCTGCGAGTCCCGAACCGAATTACGTGCATTGGAAGCGCATACACATTACAAAGAGAACGAATTCTACGTGGTCGATTACTCGGAGACGCCGTGGCGACCGCCTGTTCTCAAGATGACGCTGTGCTTTCAGTTGGCGAGGAGAACTAAAATCCAATGGCGTGGACTTGGGCTGGCAATACAGCGATGTCAGTATCGATATATTCTATAACTTTCTGGTTTAGGCCTTTGCAACACTGGCCTGGCGAACGAAGCGATTGATCGTTTCTTACTATTCCGATGTAGACAATCGATGATTCGATATTGGTGGTTCGTTGTGAATGGCATTTAATTGTGCTTTTTGTAATCGGCGTTCTTTTCTTTTTGCTTTACCGAGCGTTAGACACGTCTTTTGGAAGTCAGCTGTAAATTTACTTAAAAAAGCTGAAAACCATGGCTGACATTGTAAGTGAATTAGGAAATAACAAGCGTATACTGTGATTAACTGAAAACTATAAATAATTTGATATATATTGAACGCAGACGACTGAATTGGGGTGTACTGAGTGGCTGCTGGAAGTGCTGGAGCACCTAAAGACTGTGAATGTGCATCTATGCCAAAGTTTGGAGAATAAAATCAATAACATGAGCAAAATCATCATAACTGATTCCATTAAGCGAGATGTGAATCTACTGGAGTATACCTACCAGGCTACTCAAGAGCAAATCGCTTTCCTTATGCAGATAAATTGGACCCCTAGTGCCAGTCCAACTGGCTCAATTACTATGGATCCGACTGCCGTGAGCCGAGGTCTGGCCATAGCAGAACGTTTGAAGGATTTGTTTAACGCCGTGACCTATATCAGCAATCGCATGGACGATGAGATAAACACGTTGCTCAAGGAGGCAGCTGGAGGCGCTTAATTGGTGGCGGCTTGCCTGGAGAGAAAAAGGCAATTCTATCCATCGTGCATGAATTTAACGAATAACTTGCTGTATATGTAAAAAGGAGGAATAATCAGAAAAGAATATATATACTATTCATCGTTTAAACTTAACCAACTGCATTTCTCCTTGCAAAGGTTTATGCGCTGCAGTACGTACTAAAATGCTTGCCAGGGTCAAGTATTATTTGCATCTCATTACATCCGGAAGACATCTTTTAGCTATTACGCCAATTGATTACCTTAAGACGCATACACATTGTTTATATTGATATCACTGTGTGTGCGTGTGTGTGTGTGTGTGTGTGTGTGGCGGACGCATATGGCAAAATCGGTAGCCGAAAGTTGTTCACAGTTTTCTTTCAGTTTTTCAATATTCGCACGCTCATAATTTACAATGCGAAAGTTTTGGCTCACATAGGGGAAGGAAATTATTACTTACATCAAAGATTTGCATACATTGTCGTATACTGGGCGTGGCACTGGGGCTGCTGCTTTGGTTAGGCGTGCGATTTAAGGCGAATTTGTCGTTTGGCAAAGCCATGGCACCAAACCGAGCATAAAAGACAGACCGAGTGCAATAGCAAACCAAAAGAAGTGAGTAAAAAGACAAAAATGGATCTGCAGTTTAATCACTCGGCTCGACGAGCAGATACGCTCACTGTGGCCACTTGAGAATGAAGAATGAAAAATAAATTAACAATAATATAAACAATTTTATTAAAATGGAATCAGGAATCAAGCTGTAACACCTATCATTTCTTTCCCTGTTCAACTTGGATTAATGCTGAGAAACAGTCGAGTCGATAGCCTTAATATAACTTGCTTTATTAAGTTTCTTTTAAAATATTCAATCAAACATAATTCATTCATTCAATTTTGATTAGCAACAGGAAAAAAGAAAGACCACTCTTGGAGCTGCCATACGCTCTCCGAAAGGCCACAGGTAAGTCATGAATACAACTCAAGGAACTGTGCAGTGGTATCAATGTATTCTTTTTGTTACAGGTGCATACCCCATGCAGCAGCTGTCTACAGGGTGTTGAAAGCAGAGCAAATTTCGGTAGCACACACAGTAAACCAAAGTAAAGTAAAAGAATTCGAAAAGAGAAAACTTTGCCTTCAATGAAATGAAATAAAATTGCATTACAACGGGATAGCGTGAAACGCTTCAAGGGCGCTACACGCTGCTCTGGAATGAAGACGAACCAGCAGCAGCAGGAGGAGTAGCAGAGGATGCGAAGGAGCGGAGGAGCAAGTACGTTGTGACACGGAGGAAAACTCTCGCCCCTTTTTGCAGTGAGCTCTAAAAGGGGGAATGCTGGCTTAAGCAAAGTCAATGAACGGCATCGCCCACAATTCACACACACACACACACACACACACAGGCGGGCACGCAAGGTAAGGTATAAATTTGTTTAACCCGCACATGTGTCAAAGTTTTTTAACCCAATTTCCTCAATTAAGTTTATATCATTCAACTCACCTCAGCAGCGCTGCCAACTTTCTATATATATAGCAGTTAAAGTGCAGCCCACTCCCCGCACTCAATTTTAGTCCAATATGTCTCTGCGCCCTTGTCCGTGTCGAGATCCGTGTTCTGGGCGTTGACAACGACATGTTAACTTTGGACAAGCTTTGCTTCCCTACTACCCTCAACCCTCTCGTGCGTCCACTGGAAATGAAAGCGAGAGCCGGCTTCCAGTTGACATTTGACAGTGTAAACCGTAACAGTAGTAGTATGCGCTAGTCGGGACTGCAAACTATGGTAACTAGAGCTCCAGAGTTAATGCAATTGGTAATTTGATTTATGGCAGTCATTATTATTAGCCGGATTACACTTTATTATTCGCAGCATTGTGCTGTTTGTTTTTGATTTATAATGATCTTTTTAGACCCTGTACTTTAAAAAGGTACAAAAGGGTCTATTAAGTTTGTGCACCTCAGAAATGTATGTAACAGGCAGAAAGAGGCGTGGCAGACCCCACAAAGTATATATATTTCTGATATAGCCATGTTTGTCTCTCCGTCTGTATGAACACCTAGATCTCGTAAACTGTAACTGTTGCGTCCGACTGTAGCTTTTCGAGCTTTTTATTTTATTAAAATTACTTAACTAAAAGAAAGCCTTCGGTTATAAAACCTCTAGAATTCAGTTGATAATAAATAATACCTGATAATAAACTTGACATTATAGTTAATCCCAATATAATGCTATAGGCAACTGTGATTTGGAATGAATCAGTTTAATATAATAAGTCAACTATATACCGTATACAGACAATGGGATGAGTATTACTATAATTCATTCTATAATTCCCTTTTTTTATTCTCCTTTATTAAATTGATGTGGAATAAGTAATAATAGAAGCTTGAATAAGCTCAGATAAATAATGAGTAAATAAAATGAATTATATAATTAAAGCTAACATAATTACATACTTTAATTTTTTACCTACTTTAGAAATCATTAAGGGGATGAACAATCGATGGAAATGTAAGGAGTTGTATCTGAAGCAAGGCAGGGAGAGAGTCGCTGGAAGGTAATCAATTAGTGTTATGAAAACTAGCCAATTAACTAAATAACTAATATATTATCGTCCTATATATACTAGCTGGAGTATGCGTCAAATCCGAGTCAACTTTCAGAACACGAAGACGAAGGAAGAGCTGAGAACTAAGGCAATATTTAAATGGCGCTCGGCTCAGGTCATGCACCTCACCGAGGGGAGCAGAGAGAAGACACTCAACCCGGCCTTAAGGAAGGAAGCAGAGCGATTGTCAAAAAACTGTTCAAAGGATGCTGCAAGAAAGTACGAGACCAAGGGAGACACAGGGGGAGAGTGAGGGGAAAGCTGCATTAAATCTATGCTTGTTTGTTTTTCATATGTATTTGCAAACAAGAACAAGCCAGAACCAACGAACGCTCTGTCTCTGAGACACACACAATACACTCACACACTCACACACGCGCGAGTGTGTGTGACGCGGCTTTGCGTTAGTGGAAAAAAATAATTCTAACAGCAACTCAAACAGACAAACAAACAGGCAAACAAACAAAGCAACCCAACATGAAAAGCCTTGCAACTGCTACAAACACTCGCCGCTGCTCAACACTCAGATACCCTGTACTTCAGCACGGCCCTAAGCTAAGCATTGACAGACAGATACCCTATGTTTAATAGAGGTAATTGAAGTTGTATATACTCTAAGATTAAGTATGTGATTCCTTTGATATCTAAAAGTGATCCAAATTATGTAATTATATGCACTAACAGATACCCTATGCTTCCAGCAAGGAATCTTAATGTTATTATCTAGAAAGAAGTCAGTGCTTAGGCCATTGTTCAGCTAGGGTATTAGAGTAACATAAGCACATTTACTCAGCCACACACACACACCCGTACACACACACACACACACCTACATGTGGAGGGAAACAAAGGCGTGAGCTGGGCGCAACATTTGATGTTTGCGCTGTGCAAACTTTGGCACAGAAAAACTTGGGCCAAAAAACACACACCTGAGCGTGTGTTATCCCAGCCAGTCAGCCAGCCATCGTTCGGCTTAAGCCGAATGCAATTTTTGTTATGTGTCGCTACCAAAAGAAAAAGGAAATCAAAAACAAAAACAAACGTGAAATATAAGTAAAAACTTATCTACCCTACTTCGTCCTGCATACACTACACTCTCTACTCTGCCACACTCTCCACCCTTCAGCATTTCCTTGGCATCTGTCTAAAGATCGATCACGTGTTGGAAAAGCGCTGACAGCAGATGATAGCTACATATGCAAGTGTGTGTGTGTGTGTGTGTGTGTGTGTGTGTGTGTGTCTGTGTGTATATAGAATTGTTGAGTAATGTACAACCCCCTGGCCAAACCCTACATTGTGTACTAGTAGTAGTATAGTACTATATGCCAATTCTCTTTGCATACTTTTCATTCCAAAAATATATTTATAGCAATTTTTTCTTGTCATTGTTTTTATGGTGTTTGTTTGTCTCTGTGTGCGCCTTCATTCAATCATAGCACGTGTGTGTGTGCGTGTCTGTTTGTCTAGCGATTGACCCACAAGTAGACATCTGCAGCCAGTGAACTTGCTTCTAGAGCAAACGGCCCGACTAGCACATATCCTGTAAGACATAAGCTGTTGGCACATATCATGGATATATTTTAAGTGTTTGAGCATGTCTAAACATCTGCATAATATCTCATATGTATACTCATAGAACCCACTGTAATCCTGTATTTAATCTTAATGAAATCTTGATATAAGCGTGATATAGTATATAAATGATCTGTCGTCTGTCGTTAAGTGATAAAAATTACTGTCTTTATTACAATTATGTGCATAGAGATTATCAAAATGTTTTCTTATTGTTATTAACCTTTTGATTATATAATATCATGTTGTATCACAGTAAATAGATTGTTATTATAATTGTACTGGTGCTAGGCGAAGGTGTTCTACTTGAGAATTTCAAGTAATTTCCAATTGACAAATGTTTTAGTAAATTTTTTTAGTGGCAAAACATTCTTACATTAAAAATTAATTCCATTTTATAAGTGAACGTTGAAACGGATTAAGTCATGTTATCTTCAACTGACTTTTACGACATCCACTCGAACATTTAGCCACTACATTACTATCTTTAGCTCCGCAAATATACTCCCACACACCTCATTACAGGGTATCGTATGAGAGAGAAAACGAGGAAAACAGTTCAAGCTGTGCCAGCTGAGCAGTTTTACCCACATTTCCAAGCAATAACAACAATTTTGGCGGTCGATTTGATTAGCAAAGTAGCACAAGGTATTTGTTATGCATGTGTGCGTGTGTCTCTGTGTGTGCGAGTGTGTGACATGTATGTACATATAAGCACGTACTATTGTTCTCTTTATGCTACCACTCTTTATTCGTATTTACGTATTTCTATAGTTTGCTTTGCTTTTTACTTGGTTAGTTCGAAAAATCGTTAAATAATGGTGAATTGTTCAAATGTTTCACTCGAATTGAAGTCATTTGAGCGTGATCAAACTACGTGTGTGTGAGTGTGTATGTGCGATTGTTTCTCTTTTATGTTTCATGCATTTTATGAGTATTTTATATTTATTATAGCATGCGTTTTATATCAAATTGCTATCCTATAGTCCGGTTGCTTCAACACCTTAAATCTAGAGTTTTTATATTCAAATTATATAAAAATTGTCAAAAAATAAATAACTGTTTATTTAGACTATAACTATATACACAATCTGGAGTTGATTTAAATTTCTAAATATTCATTCATTATTCTTTAGTCATTATATATTTGTGTATAGCACAATTTATTTAATATATTTAGAGTTTTTATATTAAAATTATTTAAATATTGTCAAAAAATAACTAAAATGTTATTTAGACTATAAAGTATACACAATCTGGATTCAATATTTATTCATTATTCTTTAGTCATTATATATTTGAGTATAGCAATAATAGCATAATGAAATGTGTATTATGTAATATTTATTGCTTAAATAGAATATAAGTATCAAGTACTATACATAATAATAACTTGAGTTCTTACTATGAATACACCTATTCCTCTTTCGTTTGCACTTTCTCATTCGATTCTCTTTCCCTCTGTTTCAATCTCTCACTCGCTTAGACATCAAGTCAGCCATGTGAAAATCTTTGATAGCGCATTCCAGCCATTCCATATTTCGCCATACACATCGAGCCATTGCATCGATGCATTGCACTAATGCCATGGCTAGGCTATAATCTATACCCTACGTCAACAGCTTGCACGCTCTCTGCTTTCCTTTGCACCCTACAGCCATACAATAAAGTGCGAAAATGCCAAAATTGTCGTTCGTTGCGGTTTTGCGAGGACGAATTTTACTTTTACCCAAAAATTATTGCAATTTTGTGACTTTTGGCTACGTGCGCTACCAACTACATCAGGTGTGTGTGTGTGTGTGTGTGTGTGTGTGTGGTGTTTGTCTTAGTGCTTCGGAGCGCTGAGCATTCATAAACTTGACTTACGCTCAAGTAAACAGCAAAAGTGTGAAATGATTTCATCTCTGATGATGATTTGGCTTTGGCTTTGGTTTTCGGTTTACAGCTGCATCTGCGGCACTTCTTAGCAAGTACACTGACAGAAATACTCCAGGCATTCAACTGCCATGTAAGAGAGTGAGCTTATAGTTTATCGTATACTTTTGAATCAAAATATAACTTGGCCATATTCATTGTCAGATTTTCCTTCTATTTTTTCAGTGCACTTACATTGCGATACACACACACACACACACATACACTTGGACCATTATTCAAGTTATTATGGCAAACATTTGCAGTTTATTACGTTTACTTGCCACATACGTGCGGTTCAGTTGCCATTTTTGGGTCATCCCCCCCTCCTCACTGCTCCCTCAATTGATTACCGCAAACGTCATTCAATCAGTCAATCGTTTAAATGTGTTCAATATTAATCACCAGGAGTTAATTACTTTCTCCAGGGTTTTCTCTCTTTTGAGAACATAAAAAAAGCAAAACTGGTATTCGCACTGCTTTCGCTGTAAACTGATTACGCTTAATCACTTTTCATTCAAGAAGCTGTAATTTCAAATTACATTTCATGATTTATGGTGTGTTTCTTTCTCGTTTTAGTGTATTTGTTATTAATCACATTATGCAATGGAATTAATATTTACTGCTTATTAGAGGAATGTTTCAGTCTAAAAATCAGATTTACTTGTAAGTCATAGTATCTTTCGAATGCATTTGCAAGTTATCTCATATTATTTAAATAATATTGATTAACTAGTTGATTTCTAAGATGCATTTATGAATGGAGTTATCTGCTATTTATTTATTAAAAATAGAGTAAATAACAAAACACATGAGTTCATCTACTCATATGTAACTCATTTGAAAGTACTCGAAACATTTGAATGTCTCATTCAATTAAATGTTAAAATGTTGCAGTCTAAAAATAAGATTCACTTGTAAGTCATAGTATCTTTCGAATGCATTTACAAGTTATCTGATATTATTTAAATAATATTGACTAAATAGTTGATTTCTAAGATGCTTTTATGAATGGATTTATATGCTATTTATTTATTAAAAATAGAGTAAATAATAAAACACACACACAAACATATGTTACTCATTTGAAAGCATTCGGGACATTTGAATGTCTCATTCACGATATCAACTGTAGCTTGTTTATTTACGCAAATGAATCGCAATTGAATTAATCAGCATTTAAAACGCTTTACAGTGCCAGTGTCAAGTTTCGACTATTAAGCATGGCGTTTATTTGCATATTATAAGCTGGACGCAAATTAACATAATATCATAAAGTTGTTCATGAGCTTATAGCCGCAAAATTTATTCACATTACCGACTAATTAAAGAGCAGCTGTGACTCCGACTCTGACTGTGAGTGTGAACTGGAACTGTGACTGTGAACTGTGATGGTGGCAACCAACTAAGTTACAAGGACAACATCATTTAGCTCAGGCTCGGTTTTATCCTCGGCTAATCCCTGTCAAAATCCACATTCCCGAAAAAAGAAACGATAGAGGGAGAATGGGAATGTGAGTCACTGGCACGCTGGCTTATGTGGATCAGAGGTATTAACCATGAAGCTTGCCAAATTTCACTCGACGCTCGGTGATTAGCAGGCGAAAGGAACAAAAAAAACTGCAAAGGCGATAACCAACAGTAGGATACCCTTTACTTTGCTTTGTTCAAACAAACTTAAAATTCGAATGGATTTTAGGCGACCTTGTGATGTATATAAGTAAATATATATATACCCACTGCTTAGTTCAGCTACAGGGTATCGGAAAAAGAAGGAAGAAAATGCCAAAGCATGGCAGTGCTTTAGATAAGATCAGGTATGCGGCTTATGTGCCCGTGTGCCGCCTACTTGTTGAGCATTAGTCTGAGCGACTAACGAGATACACACACACACAAACCCATACACCCAAACACACTCACACACACTATATATGTAGTTAAGAGCGTGCTAAAAACTTTTCATAATTGACGACATGCAAAAATGTGACAGGAAATGGCAGAAGGAGGAGAGCAGACCTGGACCTGGACGTGGCTGTGGCCCTGCCTCTGCCTCTACCTCTATACATATTCCTCTGCTGGCTATGATGATGAAGTACAAATATTTTACGTCATTAATTAGCGCCTGGCAGTGCGCTTGAAACTATTACGTAATGCGATAACTACAACTACAACAATTATATGCGAAATTTTTAATGATGAGCAGAGAGAGAGAGAGTAGCAGGAGCAGGAGCAGGAGCAGGAGCATCGTTGGACCAAACAAAAGGCTGCCAACTGAACAAAAGACTGTGCCAAGCATCACAGCACTTTCGGTTTTATAGAGTTTTCGTTTTAGTTGGTTAGTTAGTGTTCTTTCTAGTTCATTGTTTGTCCTCATACTATGTATATACCCTGTGGCTATTGGAAATGCATAAGAGCGCGGTCTGTGGCAGACAGAGTAGTTGAAGCAGGCAATGTATACCCTGTAATATATGACAGCAGATGGGGTTTGTTATCGATTCGAGTGAAAACATTGTTATTAATTTTGTTTAATTTCATTTGTTATTAATTTTATTTAAATACATTGTTTTTGTATTTATTAGAAATCCAATTGAGTTTAAATTTGTTGAAAAATTAAATTAAAAATCTGCGAAAAATCTGCGAAAAATTTAAAATATTCCTTTTCGTATAGAATAGTATATACATATATCTTAGCAGTCGTGTCAGCAAATTAGTTTTTGGGCCCTGTACTTTAAAGAAGTACAAAAGGGTCTATTAAGTTTGTGCAAATATAGTCATGTCTGTCTGTCTGTCCGTCCGTATGAACACCAAGATCTCGGAAACTATAAGAGCTAGAGACTCAATTCTTTTTTGTTTAGTTCGTGTATTACATAGGCAGGTCAACTTTATGTTTTTAATTTGATATCTCATCCCCCTCCCCCTCAAATTCGCAAATATGTTTTTAGCATGTACAGTTTTAGAGTCATTGGATTCCTTCTTTGCATGGATAAAGCTTTAGATGCTTTGAATGTTTGGTGCGATTTGCAGCCCAATCGGCCCAATCGAAGCCCAAGGCAAATCAAAGTACAGGGTCTCCTATTGTCGGTTGCGTCCGACTGCAGTTTTCCCTACTTTTGTTTTTGTGTTTGTTTTAATAAATTTTTTGCTGCCGTTGAGCTGCGCTAATAATTAAATTATTTTGCGCAAATTTCGCACAGTTGTGTTCTCCCACAAATAGTAGAGCAAAAGAGAGGAGAGCGAGAGAGCGTGGGTGGGAGTGGGAGTGGAGAGTGAGACACACATAAGCAGATTAGATAACTTATCATTAGGTGGCAAAAGTTGGGCACAATTCCCACTCACACACACACACACGCACACACAGACTTAGAGGCACTCACACACTTGCAGCTAGATAATGAGAATTTAAATCGCAATAAAGTGCTAGGAAGCAGAGGCAAAAGAAATAACAAGCAAAATAACTGTACAGTGCGAGAGAATGAGAGTGAGAACGTGTGAAGGGCAGACTAGTGTTGTCTGATTTTTAGCTAGATTAAATATAAATCTAGCAATATAAAGAAAAAAAAAACTCGGAAAGCTACAGTCGAATGCAACCGACAGTAGGAGACCCTGTACTTTCCCTTGCAGCGGCTAATGCTAACAATACACACACACACACATATGTACATACATTAAGTGCATGCTCGCTGCTTCCCCCTGCCTAGTACGGAAACTTTCACAACTTACAGCACTGATGAAGGTTACCATAAGATTTTGTATGCTGAAGTACAGTTTGTGTCTTTATAATTGTGGCAGTGGTGGTTTTTGGGGGAGGTATCAAAATTCTGACACAAACTTCTGACACATACTAAATCATTTCATTTTATGTATTTATACAAAACAGTTTAAGTGTATAAATTGTAATAATTTAGAAAATTTCGTTCTCTTCTTTTTTAATGTAATAACAGGTTTCATTTCATATTATTATATACACATGATTTATTAGATATATTTATACAAAATGAAAGTACAGCTTGCCATAGTTTTTATACACTAAAATCTCTTTCAAAACTCATAGAAAGTTCGTTCAGCATTTCTATATTTATTAAATTCTAGTTTTACTAGATCTAGCCTTTAAAAAGCTAAGCTGACAGCACTGTGGCAGGCAGAGGAAAAAGCAAGTTGAAGCAGTAGTGAAAGTGTTGCCAACTACACGACAAGTGTCTGAGTATTTGCCTCTCTCTCAGGCACATTATCGCACACTCGCGTTCTCTCTGTCTGTCTTTCTGCTTTGCTCGCACTAGTATCTTTGTGTGTGTGTGTATGTGTGTATGCGTGCGTTAATAAAATGTAATTTTGAAGCGTATTAAGGCGCATTTTGTGCCGAGTCAGGCAGCGACTGTGTCTGTCGTAGACTATGGGGATTAAACACACACACACACACTCACACACATACAAGCATATCACCTTTTTTGCTCCCGCCCTCTTCCTCCTCCCTCTCCCCTTACTTGTTTTGTTCCTCGACTGCAGCTGTCCCCACAAAAAATGTCAACTGTTGCACACTTTGAGGTGTAGTTGAGGTACAGTTTTACCTCGTTTTTGTTGCCCCCTTTGGTACGCTCCTGTTGCTCTTGCATTGCCAAATATTTTAAGCATAACATTTTGGCTAACTCGTTGACAAATTTCAGCTTTCCAACTCTATTAAGTTGATAGTTAGGAAGAGAGTTACTATCTATTTATGGTACATGTATTGAAGGGGGCTGAGCCTAGTGTAATATTTTATTAGGCCCTGAACTTTAAAAAAGTACAAAGGGTCTATTAAGATTGTGCAAGTCCGAAATGTATGTAACAGTCAGAAGAAGGCGTGGCAGACCCCACAAAGTATATATATTTTTGATCAGCATGACGAGCTGAGTCGATATATCCATGTCCGTCTGTATGAACACCTAGATCTCGTAAACTGTAAGAGCTAGAGACATATTAGATGCCCCTATACTGCAAGCAGATCAAGTTTGTGTTCGATTTTTGATACTTCCCCCTACCCCACAAAACGCGAAAAACCATTGCAGCCACAATACAAGATACTTGTGTCTAATTGCAACCTTAATCAGTGCTGTGAATTGTGGCTCAATCGGATAATAAACACCTGAGATATTCAAGATTAAAGTTTCCGTACTATGTAGGCAAGGGAGAGCAGCGGGCATGCACTAAATGTATGTATAGTATGTATATACATAAGTGTGTATGCGTGGTTGTTTGCGTCTGACTTTGCTCTTTTACTGTCAATTGCATCCGACTGTAGCTTTCCGAGTTTTTAAAATTTGTATTTAAATTGACTACAGGCAGTCCACAGATTAATTAAACAACACAAACTCTTCTTGAGCTAAGGTAAGCTTTCTTGTATACGATATTCAGCATATGGTTGAGGTTTGGCTTATAAGGCGAAAGCATTTCTTTTCTGGCATCGACACTTTAACAAAGTACACACAGTTTCACACACACTCACATAGCAGGGTTGAATGCATGTGTGAATGTTCTTAATACGCTTCTAATGCTAATAAGCATAGTACTCGCACAGCATAAGCTTGCGAATGTGTGTGTGTGTGTGTATGCTACGCGCGTGCTTAGCCCAGTCGCATTAGACATGCGTAACGCATCGCTGCTTTTGGCAGCAAAATTCACGTGTTAACTAATACTTAAATTTAGTTTTTTTTGTCTACATACTTACTACTTAAAAAGTGTCAAGTTTTTGGGCGAGAGATGAATGTTTCCCTTAGCAGGGCAATATAACTTAGAGTAAGTCACTAAATAGCATTTCCATATTCTCTCAACCAACATAAGGTGACAACAAAATATTCTTTAATTATTTAATAATTCCATTAATTCTATCATATAAAGATTTTCTTATTGTGATACAAAAAAAAAGGAATTTTTCTTATATTTTAGCTAGTATTAAGTAAAGTTTGGAAATATTTATATTTGACTCCAATGGACTTCGCTCAGCGTTTCCTTAGTAGCTTACCACATCTCTTCTGTAGGTGAAGTGAATATGTTGCGATACCAGTCGGGTATAAAAGTATATTCGTTACGATTTTCTATCAATCTGTAATTGATGGTGCCACTCTTGGCATCGTAATCAAATAGATACACCGTGTTGGCACAGTCGACGGATGCCAATAGATTCTTGATTGTTTTCAGGAAACGCAATGTAAAATTTACACATACATTGCCTATCCAGTCCTTCTTCTAGAAATGAATACAAATGTATAAGTTTTGAGGAGAACTTGGTGCCTTGGTGCCTTGATGCCAAAGATACTTACACTGTCCTCCCACAGTTTGCGAGTCTGTGTATCTTGAATTCGACTCACTACGCCTTGTTCATTGTGATAGGCTATGTACATATGGTCTATGCCAGACAAGAAATTCTGCACCCACCACACCAGGACTTCATTCAAATTATGGTTCGACCACTCAGAGGCATTCATTTTCTCTGCGCGCAGCTGGAGATCCACAAATCCATTGCGTCCAGTCAGGCTATAATTGAAATCAATTTTAATATCTAATCGAAGCGTAAAAGTACTTGCAAAATTTACAAAGGATTTTCACAATAAGCACCCAAGACAGGTGCATCAAACAGGAGTTTTATGCCACCCAAATCCATATTAAATACGGCGTTATATTGACCGCTTTCCTCTCTTTGAGTACAGTTACCATCCTTATCTGAAGCAAAGGAAGTTCACTTGATTAACTCTTGATTAGCTTTGATGCAGTTCGTAATGGTTACCTATGTCCAGCACACTCTGTCGAAGCAATTCTTTTAGCCAGTCAGCTTTCATATTTTTCTCAAGCGCATTATGGTCAAAAGCGCTATCTTGAAACATATAGATCTTATTTCGATATTTGCTCAACCTAATTGTCCAATTGGCTTTAAAATCGTAAGGAGAGCACATTATCAGCTGTAGAACATCGCGTGTGCATACGAAATCGACCTTGTTCAACATTTTAAGGTTTTCCGTAGATGATCGCATAAATAAGAACATATTGTCGAGTGATATAGATTTCATATGAAAAAGTTCATCAAGATCATCTGGAGTGGCATCATTATTGGGTTTTATAGAAATCGGAGATGTGGTTGATGGAAATTTTGGCAAATATCGGATGCGCTTCCCATTGTTTTCGAAGAAACCCTCAGGCGAACAACTGTATTCACCCACAACGTAAGGTTGCTTAACTATAGGAAATGTAAGTTTATCAGTGGAGTTATCACTAACAACAATATCCAATTTTTTACAATTTGCGTTAAACATTTTATGGTTCTTTAAAATTCACGGAATATTTCAAAGCACATTACTTCAGAGCAGTTCTTTGCGCAAGGAATGTTATCGATAACATTATAGTTATAATTAAATGTCTGTAAATATAGCCACGAAACGGAACGGTGGAATTAACACTGACTTATTTCAAATTAAAAGACATCAGTAGATATACTATATTAAATGAAACAATATGAAAAGAATATTACAATACAATGCTAAAAATCGTAGAATTCGAATGAGGTACCATGCATTTCTTGGCATTATAGAAGAACCTATAAATCTTATTGATATTCATGTTCCGTTCCATAGGTAGTCTGACAATGAACCAGTCGCACTTCTCAATTTGACTATAAAAACTTATTCTTTTGAGTTTTGCGTTAAGGTCTTACCTGAAATGTGAGAGCTAAATAAAATTACCAATTTTATAATTATAAACAACAAATATTATATGCAATTACTATTGATTCCTTTTTTTATTTCATGCATTTTCATTTGGAAATAAGTCAATTTCAATAATTGAATCCCTGTTCCAGATCCATCGTTTCGATTCGTGGCTAAAGCTCCGTTGTTGTATTGAGTTTTTTCCACAAAATATTTTTGATATGATGGACATTTTTATACGGTTGAGAAAAGTAAAATATTTTATAGAATAGTATAAAGAAAATATAACTAATTTGTTATTAAAACATTTTTTTTCTGGATTTTATTTTCATTTTCCTCAACCATAGCTTATTTCTCAAGGAAAATGCTGGCACCACTGGCTGTGTCCCAATGGGGCGACAGCCCACACCCGCTTGTCTCCCAAACACACACTTACACACACATGCACATGCACATGTATATGCCGTTGTAAGCGCATTAACACCCAGCTTCAGTTGCCCAAGTCAAAGTCAGTTGCATTTTGCTTTGACATTTGATTATTGACTGCATTCCATGTGCTTTGCCTGCTCCATCTGATGCACACACACCTCCCCCACACCCTCGGCACCTGCTGCTCGTTTCTAATCAACGACAGTTCATATCAATGTTATTGATATATTGTCATACATTGCTCGCTCTGTGTGTGTGTGTGTGTGTGTGTTTGTGCATGCAATGGGCGTGGCGCATAAGCTGCATTGGGATTTGACAATTCGGTCTGTTAATCAGCTTTTAAGCTTTGTGCATTGTTCGTTTGCTAGCTGCTGTAATTGCACAACTATCGCTAACATATATCGATGAGCACTGAGGAAATTTAATTTGTTTATACGCTTTTGTTAAGCTATTGTTTATGTACTATGCTGAAGAACTGGAGAGAAACAAAATGTAATTAACCCTCGAATACCCAAGAGTGCCTCAAGGCACTTATTACATTTTTCCAATTATAAAAAAAACGGTTAGCTTTTTTATTATTTTTATATTTTTTGTGGGTTCTCTAATATTATAGCTTTTGTATTTGCAAAAGGTTTAAAAGGTTTTCGAACCGTTTACCGTATTTTTATTTTGATTTGCAGAGGGCATCTGTTTTTCACGTTTAAAATTTAATTTTTAGCATGAAATGATTTTCTGCGATGCTTAAAAAATATTGGAGCAAAATGTATTGACATTCTAACTTTTTCTTGTTAGTTTTCAAAATAAACAAAAGCTGCTATACCTTTCTGAGGTTATGTTTGAGCTCAGTGGCCCCAGTATACCCTAAAGATAATTGTTCAAATAAAATTTAGTCATTATTCAAGGGATTGAGGCTTAGAGGGTTAAACACACAAGTTAAACTGAGAATATTTCAAAGTTAGTTCGATATTAATTTAGGAAGTCTCTATTTAAATAAATCTGAAATATCAGTTTAAAGTAAATTAGGACTATGCAATGAACCTTTCCCCCTTACTTCTTGAGAGTACAAGAGTATTATTTAAGTTTGATACATATCTAAATTAATTTCTGCTGATATTGTTTATGATATTACGACATGTTATAGAAGCTATATTCAATGCGAGTCTGGCCTTATCAATACATATACATAGTACTATACGTTCTCATGGCGGAACTTAAGAGTCACGATTCGCATTCATTACGTGTGATGTAATTTGAGTAAGTTTTCCTTAATAGATTTTCCAAATGCCATGGTAATCAAGTACAGTTGAGCACAGTTCCTGCCAGTGACATTACCAAATGCCCAGAGACGTAAAGGGGCAGAGTCTCCCTATGAGTAAGATATTAAGAGAAAAAAAAAGAACAGTGGAAAGGACTAAGCTTCGTTCACAATTTGGCCGGAAATTACAATTTCTATTCTAGGTTTTTCTATTTTCTTTTTCCTTTTTTATATTCACACTTGTCGCCAGGCGTGAAGCTGCTGCAGTTGCTCTTGCAACAGATTTTCCATTTTCCTATTCGTTACTGTTCCCTTTTTGCCAGTTTTTTGTTCGCTTTTCTTTGGTGTGCATCGATAACAAAAGGCAGCCTTATTAGAGTGTGTTCCTTTATTTTAATGCCACATTTCACACCACGTGAGTACGGAGGAAAAGTGCGGCCAGAGTGGGTGAAGGGGTGGCACGAAAGCCGTGGGACTATTGTATGCGTTGTTCACCTTTTCTTTTTTTCCCGCTTTTGTTTTAGCTTTAACGGTTGCCGAAGAGAGCGAAGAGGCAATTGTAGGCGCGCTTTGTTCTCGCTCTCCGTCAGACTGCCAGACACGCTGTCAGACTGTCAGACGCACTGACTGACTGACTGACTGCTTATCTGTTGTTCTAGCCCTAGCACGACTTCTATGCAGTTTCCAACTAACGCAATCAGTTGCCATTTTTTTCCATACTCCTTTTCATTATTCGAACTATGCACACAACGTTTAAGTGGGGCAGGGGGCGGGGCGCTTGGCTGGGTTCTTAATCAAGCATTGACGCTATATCGCATGCAAAAGTGTCAACGCCTGTCTGCTCGCCTCAAAAATTATGAGGCTGAGGCTGCAATTCCAGAAAATTTTTAAAATACGCTAACTAAAGATTAGGCTAAAAGGGTATATTAGTTTACAAAAACATGCAGCTTGCATACTCGACTGTAGTGCTCTCACTGCAATGTTCCGTGTTGGATCATACAGTTTTTATGCAATAAAAGGTTGAATTTTGTATGCTCCTTCCCACTGTAGCTTTCCTATTACACGACTGTAGCCCTCTTACTGATTTCAGCTGATATTCGAATACAGAGAGATGTTATAGGTCAACTTGTGTATGGTACTACCTACTGTAGTATTCTCATTGGCTTAATTAAGTAAACTGAATGATAAATTCCCAACTATAAATAAGTATAGGATATCAAATACAGGATATCTGCTTGTCTAATCTCAGTCTTATGTGGTTGAGCTGACAACTTTTGAAGGACTCGAAATGAGCGTGTGAGTGAAGTTCTGCTGCATCCGAGTGCATTTGCTGAAGAGACGCTTGGGAGCAAACACTTTGCCAGTGACTGTAGGACTCCTCGAATCCCCCCACACCACACTCACATCCCACCACACTCACGATGTTCATCAAGTGTCGGCTTGTGATCAGATTTTTTATTTTTGCTTATATACTCAGATGTAGCCACAAGGAGAAGTGCTTGGACAAGCGGACGTGGGCACTTTGAACGCCAAATTAAACAGAGCGCCAGTCCGTGAACTTCAGAGTCAACTAATGAGGGACAGAAGGGGGGAGGATGTTGGGGGGAAGTAGTGTGCAGAGATAGCAGCAACAGACGGCCAACGTCAACCGGCAACTGATGCTAAGAAATTGATGGTCAGCCAAGCTGAGATGAAAGATGGCTCAGCCGAGCGAGTGCGGAGAGTGGTGAGAGGGGTGGGTCTGAGGAAGCATAAGAGACAAGCGATGGGCGATGGGCGACAGGCGACAGGGCATCCAACTAATTGAAATTGCGCGCCAATTTTGTGGCTTGTTGGGCCCTCGCGTACACTGCGGTTCGTGTCGTGTCGCTTCGTACGGACCAGACCGGACTGGACTGACTGACTGAGCTGCGCTCGGCTCGGGATGCCCGACACATGCGCAAGCTGGAGTCACACTGAGTGGGATGTGTGGGTGTGTGGATGGGTGGGGAGCGACACTTCGGCAAAGTGCAGAGGCCAGAAACAGCTGTAGCTGTGTGTGCTCGACGTTGCTGTCGTCTGTCGAACTGGAGCCTCGTGTGTTGTCGTTGGTCGTGAGTCGTTCGCATACCCAAACACATTCTCTGTGCGAGTCGAGTGCGAGTGTGTGTATCTGTGTGACTGTGCGACTGTGTGTCTCGTGTTTCGCTGCTCGCGTGCCGTTCGTGTGCGTGTGTGTGCGTCTTAAATTCGCCAGCCAAAACATTGGCGAATGCAGTCACTTTCGGTATTTGCAGCGGGCAACGTGTCTCGAGATTCTCAGTCTCACTAGTATACACGTACACTACACATGTATGTACACATACACTATAGTACATCCGTTATCGCTCTCCGGCTGTTGGCTGTTGTGCGTAGTATGTGTCTGTCTGGCAAACTGAAACTTGACTGACTGATTCAGTGACCCAATGAGCCGGACAGCGACAAGTTCACACACAGTTCCGCCGCGCGTTCAGCCGTTCCTCCGTTCCGTCTTCCCATTCGCTGTGGGCGCGTAAATTCGTTTCGACGATTCTGTTGTGCTTTCCGTTATCATCAGCCGCTCCCTCAGCCACAATATTCGCACGCTAAACATAACATCGAAATAGATATATTATTAAATCTATACATACAAGTATTCTTTTTTTTTTTTTTATTTCTTCTTACTTCTTTTTCCGCCTTTGGCGCTGTGTGTAACGCGTGTGTTTATGCCAGTAGTCGTTTGTTTTTTTTTGTTGTGATGCAAAGCCAATCATAATAAAGTTGCAAAAATCTTGATAAATTCCCCATTTGATTATATTGGCCACAGCTAAAGTGTGTTAATTATATTTCGAAAATTAATTAAATCTGTGTAATTATTGTGAGTGTTGAGCCCCAAGCGAAACTCGCGCTTTATAACTAAAAATAACTCTTGTGTCTGCTGCGTTGGCACGTTAATAATTCAAAAAGGTAACTGGAGTATATAGTACTATATTATGCTCGAAAGACTGAACTCTAACCAAAGTATTTATATCTGCGGAAACGTTTGTTTACCCTTTCAAATGCACCGGGTTTAATCAATCTTGATTTATAGCTCGAAAGAGTGCTTGAAACAGTGAACTACTTAACAACGACGCCAGTTCATTTCAGCCATGATCAATTCTCTGTTGCCACTACTCCATAATACACTAATATGTAAAAAATTTGGAAATATTCCCTCAAATACACGACGGTTTACTCTATTACCTGTTCACTTAACTGGGCGGAGATTTAGAATTAAGATATAAATTTTAGGCACAATATAAACACTATTCAACGCAAAATTCTGCGCTATAAAAATGTACATGCATACAAAATGGTTGCTCCGACTTTAACCTCACTTCAGCTGCTTTATCTCACATAACCTCACTTTTCCGTGAGCTGAAAGACACCACGAGTTTTCAAGTTGTCATCATTTGTACACCATTTATTTTGCATTCATTTGGTGAACAATGTGATCGTTTAAAGGGATCTACTTTTACGATTTTCCCTTTACTCCGACTTCACCTTCTCAGCGTCGTCGTTGTTGCCGTCAGGTGCTGCAGCGGCGGCACCCTCGTTGTTCGAATCAAATTCGATGGACGTGGAGGTTGTCCCATCATTGGGGCAGTATTTGAACGAGATGGCGTTCATCATGGCCATGCTGTGCAGGACGCGCTGCTCCATGGTGGCGACGGACTGCTGCACGGCCGGGCAGCTGTTGTCGGCCTTCAGTTTCTCACGCTTCTCCTTGAGACCGGCGTGGATATCCTGATGCATCAGCTTGCACAGCTTAAGCACGCTTTGCATGCAAGAGACATGCGTATCGCGAAGTTTCTCCTAAAGGGAAACACAAAATAAAAGCACAGCAGTGTGGATTAGCCTCAATCCAACTGATATTTCATTGTATTGCTTACCAACTCTTCGCGATTATCCATGATTAATTCAGATTAAAAAAAACTGTAACCTCACGACTCAATCCAACAGGTACACTCTGGGCGCAAGTTTTCACACAAATGAACGAGTTTCCTGGCTGTCAGTCACAACGAAGTCAAGTAATTGACACATTTATCGATGTTAAGTCGATTTGTTGCAAGCTTTTACCTAACATATTTTCCAATTATTATTTTCTATTCATTACTGAAAGCAAATGGCTAGTTATAATATTAGATATAAGATTGCAAACTATCAAATGCCTAGTTATTGTATTAGATATAAGATTTACTATATTGAACTATTTTAATAGATGTTTATGTCCAAATATCGATATATCGTAGCCATATATTTATTATGGCAAAACATATGATGTTTATTTGTTAAAATTAGATTTCAATAAACTCAATAATTAATAATAATTAATGCATTTGTATAAATTATCAGATATATTCTTAATTCACTTAAATCGTGCCAAACTTCTGCTTTATGCATTTACCAACACTGTTAAGGCATGCTTATTGGGTAGCATGGGATGCATTTGCGTGGTGTCAGGGCCTTGGCAATAATTTTACATTAAAAAAAGATTAACAGTAACAGCAACAGCAACAGCAACAGTAACGCCTAAAATTTAGTAAAGAATATAAATTCACGCATGATTCCATAACTTTCGCCATAACTATCGATACCTATCGATTGTGCAAGCGGTAAGCGCAGCCTATCGCTTGTCCGCGTTGTCGGGGCTTTCTCTGATTGTCAAATTCGATTTCGTGGCGATAGCGTGTCTTTTTGAAACAGCTTTTACATTTCTTTTAAAGAGTAATGAACGCTAATCTGAAAAGAATCCGTAAATGGATTCGCGAATTGGCCAATCCGTTTGCACGCGAGGTCGCATTGCAGGAGCTACGCAATCTGGTGGAGAGACCCGATTTGGCTCCTCGTCTGTGGTACAGCTACGGCACCACATGTATCCTGGTGCAGGAAGTTGTGAATGTATATCAAATGATGTCACCGCTCATGATGACGGCCCATCACTCGACCTCTGTGGGCAATGCAATACTGCTGCTGCAATGCATCGCCACTCATCCGGAGACACGTGTGGACTTTCTGCGCTCCGGGATACCGAACTATGTGTATCCGCTGCTAACGCCTGTCTGGATGCCAAGGCAGATCCATTATTTACGCTTGACCAGCATGAGTTTTATCGCTTCTATGGTAAAAACCGGCGACGATCACGTTTTACTATTCCTATTGGGAAGTCAGGTTATGCCACTATGCCTCAACTTGATGGAGCACGGCACCGGCCTCGTGCCAGTTGTGGCCTTATTTGTCGTCTACAAGATGATTATGAGCAGCGTGGGATTGGAGTTCATTTGCGAGAGATACGATCGTTTTGCCCATGTGGCATTTGTACTGGGCAAGACGGTCAATCAGCTGGAGAAGCACCTGCGCCCTCGGCTCCTGCGCATGGTGATCCACTGTTATATGCGATTCACCGAGAATGCACGGGCCCGTCAAGCACTTCGCCACTGGCTGCCGAGGGCCCTGCGTAATGGCAGATTCATGCGTCGTCTGTACAGAGAGACGACCACCAAGCGTTTGATAAGGAAGCTGAACAAAATCATGAGATATAAGCCTCGTCCATTGCGTCGTAATCGCCGTCAGCGTCGCCTAAATCGCAGATACTAAACAATCAAAAGTGAAATGTAACTAAAAAGTTGTATGAATTATAACGAATGCATTACACTCACTTCATTTGATTTTTATTTTTGCTACTATTATATACGATTATTTTGCGCACAGAAGCTGATACATCTGAAAGACCTTTCTCTTTTGTTTTGTGAGGAGTGAACCTCAGCTCACTTAGGTCAAAAGAGGCTCATTGTGGTACCGCATGGGCAAAGTTAAAAATTTCCAACTACTTCGTTCAAGATCAGCCTAAGGCTTTAATGAACCGTCTCAGATTCCTTGGCTTTATTAGAGCAAGGTCTGTTGGATGGTATGCTGCCAGGTAGAAGAACATAGGGCAGGACAGGAACAGTGGAGGTGATGGACTGTTTCCTCTTCTTCTTCTTCTGCCAAAGTCGTTGAAGGGGGCCTGGAGTCTAGCAGCGTGGGAGCCAATGAGCCAGTGACCGGTCATATGTACTTTAACAATGGATGGAAAATTAAAACCACAAGCCTAGTATGAGGATTCTTATTTACCATATACATTATACTAAAGTGTATACTATTATATATAATATTATATTATTCCTATTGGGAAGTGAGGTTGTCTTGGCAAAACCTTGCCGTTTAAGAGCCCTTGGAGGTCGAGCAGGCAGTAGTCGTCTGGCAAGTAGGCTGCGGTGTCTCAGCCATCTGTTGTGTGTCTTCCAGTCTGCTCTTCCACAGTTTGCAGGTTAAGGTCTCTATGGAGTGCGGTACCTCGCACGTACCAGGGACATATACTCTTGATGGAACGTAACAAAAATTCAGATAAACCATACCACATGTTCACATTTTGGTTAAGTTTGGTGGAATATGTACATTGAAGCTGAATCACTGCGTTTCAAGCTGACTGGTGGTCTGGCTGTGCGTGGCGCTTGCTCCATTCCCTTGGAGAAGCGTGTGGCAATCAATAGCTGCAAAAATATGAATATTATTGCGTTGGCCTCTTAAGTCCTCAATTCTCTCTGCCCGCATCTCAATTATAATTGACTCATTAGAGTGTGTCCATTGCTTACGCTTTTTATTATGTAGTTATCGTTATCGTTATCGTTGGCGCATCTTTTTAACAGCTGTTCTCTGTTTATTTTGTGTTTCCATTGAAGCCAAATAGATGGCTGTATCTGTTAGGACCTAGTCAAGTAGTGAATTGAAATAATTATATCAAGTGTGGGGTTTTCTTTTGACATAAAAAACTGTGTGGTTTTCCGCAGGTCAGAACAGAGTCGTAAGTAGTTTGGAGTTTTCATGCAAGTTTATTAGTTGGGCAAATGCAACTGCAATCGGGAGTTGCACCTCCCCTTCTATGCATTCATCCTTGCAGCAGGCTCCGTCAGATTTCTGCGTCCCAAGTGGATGCCACAGCGAGTAAACGAGTTCAACTTATCCCATGGCGCTGCACTTGCCATTCGGCACAAACGAAATCGAAAATGTTGCACAATTCGACCCTTGGGTCTAATTCGATTTGCAAAGAGGCAGAGTAGGCAGGTAAAGGAGGAGGAGGAGGAGGACTAAAGTAGGCACACCAACAACTCGTACATAAATTTATGCATTGTAAATTGTCTGGCAGCTCATCGTGGCATATATGTATAGTAGTATAGTACATATAGTAAATAGTATATATCGCATGTCGGATGCTGACTGTCGGATATTGGCATCGATAATAAATGCATGCGATATGCATTTTATTTTAATTTAATTAAAATCTGTTTATTTATGCACTTAACTCACAGCAACAGCAACAGCAACTACAACTACAGCAAATACCATCGCATGGAATAAAATAATCGAATGCATTTTACAGGTTGCTCATATGGAATAAGCGCACGAAATTCTGGCAAATTCTTTGTATCATATATATTAATTAACATGGCAGTTATGGTTCGCTCAGCTTTCTAATTAATTGTTGATTGAAGGCAGCTAATGATACGCTGATTAGGCAGGAAACATTTGGAGGGGAATACCGCTAATAGAGCAAATATAAGCCTGTCATATATGTACATACATAGTAATAGAAGTAGATATGTATGTACTGTATAATATGAGGATATAGTATGATAGTGATGTCTTATTGGTAATTTCTATTCATTGAAAGATATAGACAGACACTTGGGCATCATATTCCTAATATTAATACGATGTTATATTTGAATTATGAGACTATTGACATTACATTACACTATTACACATATAAGTTGTACCAGAGATTTGTAGATTTGTATCGATGGAGCCTATCAATTGCAGGGTATCACATTGCATGCTGTAACAATGACATTTGCTACACAATTATTATTTACGTATAATTTAAACAAATAGTGTGTTTACACAAAATACTATTTGGCAAATAAACATAATTGCAGCTTTGAGAGTAATTAAAGTGCATTTCCATGCGAATGCTAAAATAAACTGGCTCAATAGCCCGCAAAAGCAGTAAAAGGATAAATACCATAATGTAAATAAATAAAACTATAATAATAATAATAAATAATATACTAAATAAATATTGATTCAATGCTGAAAACCCCCCTCCCTTCTTAAAAAAACTCGGAAAGCTACAGTCGAAGGCAACCGACAGTAGGAGACCCTGTACTTTCCTTTGTACACACACACGTTAGCAAACACTCACTCACCCTTTGCCCAGTACATGAACTTTAATCTCGAATATCTTCAGTGTTTATTATCCGATTTGGCCACAATTCACAGCACAGATAGAGGTTAACATAAGATTATTGTATGCTAAAGTAGAAGGAAGGAAGGGAGGTATCAAAAATCTAACACAAATTGATCTGCTTGCATAATAGGGCCATTTAACTGTCAAATATGATAGCCCTAGCTCTTACAGTTTTCGAGATCTAGGTGTTCATACAGATAGACATGGCTAGATCGACTCAGCTCGTCATCCTGATCAAGAATATATACTCTTTGTGGGGTCTACCACGCCTCCTTCTGCCTGTTACATACATTTCTAACTTGCACAAACTGAATAGACCCTTTTGTACTTTTTTAAAGTACAGGGTCTAAAAAGGGTAGTTTTCATTTCCCTGGCTGAACATTTGTTCTGAGTTCCCAAGTTAAAAACAATAAATGCATTGTGTAAAGATTTGTTTAATATTACAACTCAAATGTACATATCGCTCTATGTATTCAGTTATAATAAATTAGCCAATCATATTAATCTATGCTTAAAACTTCGTGGAAATCCATTAAAAAAGAGAGGAAAGTTATGTGAATGTTGAGTGTCGGTGGCGTACGACCGAACAACTGATTAAATCATTTCAACAAGCTTAAAGCCTTAAGCTTCATTTGCTTTTGATCTGATCTATTTTTGGTATGGCAAAAATCAAACAAATTAGTGCACAGGTGTGAAAGGGTGGCGGACTTCCAGCAGCTGCAACTGTTGCTAATGCAACGTTTTGTAAATGAAACTAAAATATTTATGACAGCTTCTGTACGGTTGCAAAGTAAATACAAAGAGGACAAACACACAAACAGTCCTTTTATGTGTGACTGTGTGTACTGTGTGTGTGTGTGTGTTAAGTCCCTTTGGTTATCCTTCTGCACTTGCAAAGTCTTCCGCTTCACTTTACTTTTACAATAAAATTGAGCAACAAATATTCATTGCAATAACAACAACTTATGCATGTAAACAATACACATGCGATACACAAGCAGGAATCATATTTTTCGGTGTACCCTGTAGCAAATGGCAGCACAATACACACACACAAATGGAACCACAAATGAACCAGAAACAGCAGAGTTGACCCGTGATGATATCGTAGTAAATAAATTTGACATACTTTTGCAAAGATTTTCAATTCATTAAAAAGGAAATGTAATTGTAAAAAACTCGGAAGCTAAAGTCGGATGCAACAGACAGTAGGAGACCCTGTACTTTGATTTGCCCGGGCGTCGATAATAGCAGTAGTATATATGTATGTACAAACTCATATAGACATACACATGCACTTATTCATAGACACATAGATTTATACATACAAATATACGCGCAAATACAAACAATATCCGATACTCATATAGAAATTCAAACTCACAATCAAAAATCACGCATACGCCCTAGTGGCCGCGTACACTGTGGCTTCCCCCCTTCCCCAGCCACATGTCTACTAAAATTGATTGTTGATATCTCCGGTGTTTATTATCCAATTGGGCTGCAAATCGCACCAAACATTCAAAGCATCTAAAGCTTTATTCATGGAATCCAGTGGCTCTAAAACTGTACATGCTAAGAACATTTTTGCAAATTTGAGGGAGAGGGGGATGAGATATCAAATTAAAAACTTGGCCTGCCTTTCTAATACACGAACAATACAAACAGACAGACGGACATGGCTAGATCGACTCATCTCGTCATGCTGATCAGGAATATATATACTTTATGGGGTTTGCCACGTCACGCAACTTAATAGACCCTTTTGTACTTGTTTAAAGCACAGGGTCTATAAAATATAATTAATTACATTTAATTTAAAATATTTAACAATATTAACTCACCTATGCAAAATAGCAGCTTTTGGAGCAAACCTTACTGTTGGCTGTTGCAGAATATAAGAGAGGCGGGCAGTTGCTGTCACAAACAGCAAAGGCTTAGGGTTAGTTAACAACTTAGAGGAAAATAGAATAATGCATTCTGGCTTAAATATGATAACAAAACCGCCAGAGCAAAGGATTGTACTGCTTTGAGGTTATGTCAGGCAGGCAGCGTAGCCAAATGGCATTAGGGTCGCGTTTGAATTTCGCGCCAAAGCCGTAGCAATTAGCTTGTGAACTGAAGCAGTTGCATTAAATAAATTGCCGCTTAAATTTTGATGTAATTTTCCAAGTGTTTAACTGTGCCCAGGCACCTAATGTTATCTTTCAGTGTTTCACTCACTCTTTGACTGGAGAGCACTTATGTTCTGCTTAGTTACAGTCATTTAAAATTGTTGTCATGCCTTGATAACTGACTGCATTTTTCACAGACAAGAATTCCCATTGGTAGTGCCAGCTGTAAGTGCGACTGCGACTGCGACTGTGACTCTGACTGGTGTAAGTGCATCTCTTGCTGGTATGACAACATTCGAGTGGCATGCGACATGTGGCAAAGCTACTTGCTACATTCTATTGCAAGTGGAACAATAAATTGCTGTAAACATCTCACTCACAACTTCTTACAGTACATACATATGTACAAAATATTCCTCCTTTGGTTATTCTAAAAGCCATGTCGGTATAATTCGATTTATGCAAATGTTCACAATTTTCCAATTCCTTAAACTGCATGTAAATTTGCAGCTTGTTAAAAGCTAAATCCAATTAAAATGTAGCGAAATCCTGAATACACGCCCTCTTCACTAAGCAAATGCTAATAAATGACATTCGAAATGAAGTGCTAGTGCAGTTGGTGCAGCTGTAAATTGTCTATTGATTGATTGCATCTGTGTGTCTTTAATCAAACCGATAGATATGAGGCCTTATATGACGAAAATCGTTTCGATAATAGAAATTTCGCCTTGCCTTCAAATACACACAGCTCAAAGAGTCTTATGTATCCCACTGATCGGTTTTGTGCTCTGTGTCTTTGTGTGTTCGCTACGCCAGAGTCAACTGTACACGCATCTCCTCTATGTAACTTGAAATGGATTATTATATTTAAGAAAGTTTATTCAGCTTTGTAGTTAAGTTATCATTATTTGTAAGTATCGATATTAATGAAACTTTATATAACTGAAAGTTATTGTTATTTGAAACCGGACATCCCAGTTATCAAAACTTGGTCACATTGAAAGTTAACCCATTGCTGTAATACTTTTAATGAATCAACTTGAGTCATTTTCAATGGCTCATACTTTCAACTTATTTAAAATGACTTAATCAATTACCTTGACATACGCAAATGTTTAATGCAAGAGTGCCTGCTGGTGGTCATTGGGTCCCGGACACGTTTCACTTCACTTTTCATAATGTTGTCACGTGCGTATGACTGACTTGGACTCGGAGTTGGAACGGGAACGGGAACGGGAACTGGGACTGGGACTGGGACTCGGGACGCTCGTTTGATAACGTAATTGTTGAGCCTCATTCCATCGTAATTGAATTTAATATTAATTAACTAATTTCTACGTTTGGGCTCGCTTTTAATTAACTTGTGCTGCTCTCGCACTCCCAGTAATTTCATTCGATATTTGGTGACTTTCCTTTGAAACACATTCACATTCACATTCACCTGCCAAGCGATGGCCAGTCGGATGGGGACAGCGGATACCGCTGCTGTACACGTAAATACACGTGCCAAGGCAGCAACAGCCGAAGGGAAAGGGGGCAGACGAAGTGAGAGGTGGGCGGTGGAAGAACGGCGGAGAACGCTGCTGTAGCTGAAGGCAATAGGCGACTCATCGGGGAATACATCGATGTGCAACGTGTTTTTCCGGTTTAATACCTTTCTCAACTGAATACGAATGAAAATAACGGTACATGTGCAAAAAACAAACAAAACAACAACAAAAAAATAAAGGAGAGCAAAAAGGAGAAACGAGAACCCAAAAGGAGGGACGCGACCCACTCTTCGTTCAAGAAGAAAGCAAACAGAAAACATCATGAATCCCGTATCGCGTTTACGTACCAACCATACCTCACTCCCTCCCGCCCCACCCCCTTCCCCAGTTAGTGCGTGGGTGTGCTGATGTTGCTGTTGCAGTTGAGCACGCGCCGCTCTACGTTACGGGCGTGACGGGCAATGGGTACAGGTAAATGTGGTGACTGCCGGAGAGCAGGGGGCATCCCGCAGGCCTGCACGGGCTTGTTGCCAGCTGCCGTCGAGTCAAACATTTGGCAAATTCCAACAATTCTCTCTTTTCACTTTGCTGAGCCAAAGCCGAAGAGGTGGGGGCGGATGACGTGGGGTATTCTTGGTAAACAAAACCCCAAACCTAGACCAAAATTCAAATCCAAATCCGCAGCCAAACTCGAAACCAAAAAACCAAGCGCTTAACAGTAACCGTGACTGGCCTCGAATGCAGTTGCCGAGACGCGTCTAAATTCAAATCGAACGGTATTTTATCTAGGCCAGAGACCAGCGTTACCAGAAGTTAAGCAGAGCTTAAAGAAGCTCACGAGCCTACAGCTATAATTCTATCTATATTCATAATTATTTATGCGAGCATTTAGAAGAGTTGTAGAAATGATTACGTTCTCATCAATGATAATAATATTTCAATAAATTTCTTTTAAAACATTAAAATTGTATAATACTTTAGTTCGTTAATACCTACAATTTAACAATGTATTTACAATATATATTTCTTTCAGCTTACCCATAGGCCTTCTGCCTTTCCGATCTATTCAACACACACATTTTACACCTAAGGCATTACAATATTATGTTAAGATGATTTTCATTATAAATAAACTAAAATTTACTGGGTTATTGAATTTTTTCATTATTTAACATTGGCATGCCCCACCGAACACCCCCCGAGGTAAGCAAGCCTTCACAGTTTATCTCTTTATACCCTGCACACTTTCAAATGCAACAGGGTATGTTAAGCTTAAGTGTGTCAATAAGAGAAAAAACTTTATTTGTGCATGATATGGGAATATACATAGTATTATTTTCGTATTGAATTCAATTAATTATTCATTAACTTAGGTAATGGATAAGCCAGTGACTAAAATTTAGACTATAACTAAATTCGAACTACTATTTTATTTGCTTAGATAGACTAGGCACATGGTTATAGCACTACATATGTACTTATATTGATGGAGTATGACCTATTGCTGATAAGGCTCGACTGCAATCTTCTCAACAGTTTCTCTGTTCGAATTTCTTTGGCGCTTTGTTAACAGTTCTGTTTGTTTTTGAGCCTTCGTGATGTTGTTGTTGTTCTTGTTGTAGGTGTGCAGCCGGTTAGTGTGTCAGTGTGTTAAAGAGTCACACATACAAACACACACTCGCAGACTTTCTGTTGTTGTTGCTGTTGCTGTTGTTGGCTGCGTGCAAAGTCGCGTGCGAAAAATCGCTAAATTTTTTGGTTATTTCCGTTTGCGTTTATGTTTTACTTAAATTCCCTTTAACCGGCCTCAACATCCGACCGACACCCAACACCGTTACAGTCACAGTTACCCGGAAGTGTGCACACCGGCGCCCACTGCCCTCCCCACCCTCTTGCCTTTCGACAGTTTAACGCTGTTGCTTGCTTTTTTTATTATACATACATACATACATACACATATAGTATAGTATAGTATTTTTTGCTGTTGCTTTTCATTATTTGGAATATCACGTAAGGCCAAAATTAAGTCGTAAAACGTCGAAAATCCACTTATTCGCCAGCTTTTCCTCGCCCACTCCACTCCCCTCCACTTCGCTCTATCATTGCCGAGTCCGAGTTGTGTGCGTTTGGCGGCATTCAATGGATTTGCGAGGCGAAAACAAATTGTTAAAGTTATATTATAGGAATTACAAGTACGTTTGATTAAGCGCAGCTACACTCGGCTCTGCTCTGCTCTGCTCCCCTACGCATTTAAATTATGCACAAGCCTCGACAACCGGAACCGGGTCAGGACAGTATGGAGGAACAGGACGCATTGCCTAAGTGGTTTCTCATTTAGCTGCGACGCATAAATCAAGCATTAAAGTACGCATACAAACAAACAAACAGACCGATGAAGAAGCAGGCAAAGAGGAGCGCCGAGAAGAGCAGCCAAAGTGTATAAGAAGCTAAAGCCTCTCCTGACGGGGGAATAAGGCACAAAACGTAACTGAAATAATACTCAAAACAGCACGACAAGCTAAACAATAATAAGTGAAAGAATGCTCAAAGACGACGACAAATCTGATGCTCTAACAAATTAAAATTATTGATATAAATACAACGAAAGCGATATATATGTTTGGAGGGAAATAAAAGTACAATCATGCAATTGAAATCTAACAATTACTATTGTAAGAAGTCTGTAGACATTTACATTTAAGAACGAAGGCAAAGCCTACAGTCTGGCAACTCTAACAAATTAAAATTATTGATATAAGTATAATGAAAGCGATACATATGTTTGGAGGGAAATAAAAGTACAATCATTCAATTGAAATATAACAATTACTATTGTGCGAAGACTGTAGACATTTACATTTAAGAATGAAGATAAAGCCTACAGTCTGGCAACTCAAAAATAGTACTAGAATGAACTGAAAGCAGCTAGTCCATTCGTAAACAAATTATATACAAATTTCGGAAATACAGGAATATATAATAGAATTTGATTATAAAGATTATAATTTTCATAAAATCTAACAGCTTTGACATTCGATGGCAATTCATAAATACTGATCAATTTTAATCGATAATAAATGACAATATAATATATAAAAAAGGTTTTCTTTACCTAAATTGGCCTTATAATTAGCTTCTATATTGCAACAAAGTCGCTATACATATTTTATAACGTAATGTAAACTCTCGTCGGGTAAAGCGTATAACACAAATACGAATTCGAATACATGGAGAAAAGGTAACACTTTAGCTGAATGGTCAAAACAGAAAAAAAAATACAAAAAATAAGGGAAAACGGAAAATGTTCAGCTCCTTTCTGTCAGCGTTTTTATTGTGCTTTTGTTTCCATGCCGTTGTTGCTTTTTCGCTGTTACTTGAAAATTAATTAAAAACCATATAAATTATTATGTCGACGCGTTGATGTGCTGATGTGGGTGATTGCAAACTTGACGCATTTGTCGCCTGTCAGTTGGCCCTTGCCTCATGCGAAACGCTTTTATTCTTTTGTTTTTGGCTTTCATTCTTGTTGTTGGCATTTAAAGAGCTTTTCGCTGATTCGCATCGAGCTAATAACATAAATAAAATCCAACGGGACAGACTGTGCGGTTCCAGTTTGCGGCTTACAGCAATTAAAGCGCCTTAGGTTGAACACACACGCACACACTCACACACACGCACACACACGCACATACACGGCTGAATCGATAGTTTTTGGTCTGTATCGGCAGCTATCGGCACAGCTTAGCCACCCTCTCCGCACCATCTAAACGACTCAAAGTCGACATTCAATTAAAAGCCTGTGGTCTTCCATATAGAGTACAATATAAATCTGAGTTGAATTCGACTCGCAGATACCCTTTGCAAGCATTTCGATTAGTTGTTCGACAGGTACAATAATTTCCATTACATTATTGAAGAGCAACAGTTTTACAGTTGTATATTATTAAGTATTATGAGAATTACTAATTTTCCAATTACGTTTATCTTTAACATTGCTATTTGATTATCAAACAGAAGTACTTTTTAATTAAAGTTTAGAAAATTAAACAGTGTTTATCTGGTCGTTCTGTACAGTTGTCGAAGGGACCTCTTCGGGCATAGATGGTGGAAAATTATCCAGTTTGTGCTCGACGTCGGATAAACGGCAACATTGCACCAATCCATAGAGCGGATAGTTCTGCAGCTTCTCAAAGAGACTTCCCTTTAGCCAGGGAATGTCATTGCACATGCTCTTGCATATACCATCCCGTGCGAAGCTCGTGAACTGCAAATAATATTTAGACACAATTTGATAAGAAAGATTATGAATAAAACTAGTGACTAGAACTAGAACATGACTAGTATAACGCACTAGAAGGGTGTTTAGACTATAGACTAGTGAGTTGCACAACGACTACACTTATCTGTAGACTAGGTCAGAGAGTCAAATACAGATTAGGGAGTATATAATCTACATGCAATCAATTGACTACTTACGAAGGGTGAGTTGCTGGCCACAACAACAAATTCATCTGTGGAACTGGAACTGCTGGATTCCAGGGCTCGCACATGTGCCCATATATGAGATGGTACAGGTACACTAAACCCATTGTCCGTTTCGAAAATAAGCTTGCGAGTTTCATTGCACTGGAGAGTTACCAAAGAATTTAAAACTCCGGAAAATCCCACTCGAACATCGAACTTGGAATTTAAACTCGCGACTTTCAGTGCATCAAAAAAGTGCCTCCAGTTACCAATGCGCAGAGCTCGCAGCCATATAATGCCTAAAATGCTATCATACCCAGAAAAATCTCCTGAGAAAGCCTCATCCTGTATAAGACTTGCGTACTCGAATGTTGACTCGCCAACTTGGTGATCCTTACGGATTGCTTCCTGGATGCTTGGTAAACTGTAAAAATGATGCTTGTATTTAGGACTCAGTTTAAAGGCACAATTCCACAAATGGAATTACCTAAATGTTTGCAAAGACTTCTTCACTTCGATATCCAGTCCCAACTGATTCAGCTGTCCCACTTGACTCTGCAATGATTGCATATTAAACATTTAATTTATTTTATTTTATTTTTAATTTAATGTATATTGCTTACCTCTTCAAGCACTTTTAATTTCGACGGATATGCAGTATAGCTGACGTACTTCAGTTGTTGATTGTGGATGTCGTAACACGCTGCCAGATGTTTCATTGATCCCACCTTTTCGATCTTGTTTCCCCACACCAGACTCATATAATCCACGCAATTCGGCAGAGGTGATAGACTCTCAAACAAAGTATACACTTTCTCGGTTGCACAACTAATGCTCTCAATAAATTCTATGGCATATCCTAGAAAGGAATACGTGAAATACACGTAATTGCTTCCACAAGAAATACTTAGAAATGTTTTAGCCACAGGATGATTCCTTTTGTTTCTGTAAAAATACAAAAAGTTCATTATTAAAAAATGTTATACCATATAGTATATATAAATTTAAACAACATATAGTACATACGTGTCTCTTAACGAAAAACCACTTGGACAGTAAATATCAAGAGTTTCACCATCATTTCGAACTACGTGTGAAGAACCCTTGTATAGCATCGATTTCGAACCGAATTGAGTGACCATTGATGGTAAACCAGAGTTAAAATCAACAGCGCATTCCGATTTTATTCCTGGTATGGAGATATAAATGACTCCCAAGGCGAGAAGCAATACACTTATAGGTGCCATCGCGACGATTACTTTACAGAAACTAAATAGCACTGTATCAAGCTGAGCTTATTTTATAGCTGAGCAAACGCTTATTGAAGTCACTCAGTTCTTATCGCGAATAGAACTGAATCAAATAAGGGGGATCCCATGATTTGCGAGTGCGACAAGTCTAATGTTATTTACAAGTATTAATATGAATATGAACTCGGAGCAATAAACTCAGCTTTTGCTTAGGTTTACAATACGTGAATTATTTTATTCTTTTATTCTAATTACTTGGTACAAAAATATTTTGTGAAACATACGAATAGTACGCTGATAAAAAAGCACAACTTAAACTTAAATATTCCAGGATTAATTAAAATAATATAAAATAACATTATATTTAAAATTGTTTCAATAATAGTATATCTAAATATTTTGTATACTCATCTAAGAATGATTCTTCGCTAAATAAATAATTTGGATTAGCTCAAAGTACATTATGTTAAGAGAGTGATATTGCATATACATATGTATACACAAACATACTGTACATGCTCTTAGTATATGCATGCGTATTTTATATATTTACCTCGCACTGACTAAACTGCTGATGCAGCACTGTACGTATGAGCTAGCGGTTCATTAAACCGACAGCTCACATTACGGTATGGCTTGAGTTTGGACATAATATTTACACATAGTATATTAATATATTATATTTCTTTTATTATTTCGTAATTTGTATCTAATTTCTATTTTATATTTTATAATGTTACATTATATTTCCTTTAAATCGATTTTTTCTTAAATATCTTTGCAACTTTAATTTATTTATACACATACATGTTTTAGTTGTTAATAATAATGATAAATTTAATGATAATGACGTGGCGAAAATGTATAATATTTTTTAGCCAAGGCAATCGCTTGGTTTACGCTTGTTGAATTCACGCTCCTTGTCATTATCTGCTTAAGTAGTGCCCCTACCCTGAGCTCCAGATTCGCATCCGAAAGTCCAACCACAACTGCGTTTGCCACTGACTAAGCAGAATGAAAGCATTTCATTATTGATTTTAGTGCGGATCTAATGAAGCGCAGCCCGTACCATTAACAGCGGTTAGGGAGACTGTACAAAAGGCTGTACGTACTCTAAATACCCTGAGTAGTTATGCGTTAATTATTATATTATAAGACGGACTTAGTTGTCTCAATATAAGAGTTTCTTATCAAACAGCTCTCCCAGCTTAACGTTAGCCAACATTGTTTTGAATTAGCTTTAAATCAAGTCTAGAAAATAATTTTAACTAACATAAAGCTGCGGGACTTGCTTAAGATTAGGCATTAATTACTTACAGTGAGCATTAAGAGCTTCAACTGAATTTGTTTTGAGTGTTATCTTCTTAAAATTGGACAAATTAAGCAATTGAGAATTCTAAACCGATTTATGTAAGGAATTCGGTTATTGCTAATAGCGAATGAAATAACTTTGATAGAATCCTGAACCGGATGCTAATCAGCATACGTTCAGAACTGCCATGTCTATAGGTGAGTGAGGTGTTTGTCAAGGTTTGTTGGCCCAGTTAGTTGTAGAATGAGGGAAGGTGGCTTCGTATTGTCACCGCTTGGCTATTAACAACAGTTTGCGCAAATGACACTGCAATAAAGTATATAAAAAAAAGGTAAAGAAAACATTAAAAGATACAATGTAACCAGCCAACAGAAAAAGCCAAAGACAAAGACATCTTTCTTTCTTGCTGGGTGTGTGCGTGTGTGTGTGTGTGTGTGTGGTTCTCTTCCTTGCTCAACGTCTGCGGACTTTGACCGTTGGGCAGGCAATGTCTTATGCACAGATTTATTATGTGGCCATAAATAAATTACAGAACACAGCGCACAGAGTGCACATAATAACACGACCACAGTGGCGTGTGGTGGGCGGGTAGGGCGGGGCAGGGATGGCGGGAGGGAGAGCCAAAATACCAAAATTACCAAAAATACCAAAAGTGCTGGGCAAGGGCAATTCGAGCGTGACCGTTACGTCTAACCCTTCAGAGTAAAATAAAGTGGGACAGACGGTGTGTGTAGGAGTCGATTTGATATGATAAGGGTTAAAAGGTCTGTCGACAGTCCCCCCTCGTCCACCACCACAGCCCATTCGAACCTTTCAAAAATGCATGAAAATGTTGAACGATCTAATTAGTGAAAAACTGTGAAGAGACCTCTTAATCTCTCCATCTTCTCTACATGCCCTTAACCCGCCCTTGGCCAGAGCTTAGTTGATAACCAAGCATTCACTTTGCAAATTATTAGCTTGACTTGCAAATTTAATACTGTATACATAATACTCTACATAAGCAAATGATTACGCTATGTAACAAGCAAATAGTTTCTGGAATTGACAAAAATAGGCTTTGCTGCCATTTGTTGATGCATTTGTATAAGGCTAGTCAATTAATCAAGGAAAACCATTAAATCTAATACGAAATGCCTAAGTTAAATATTTTTAAAAATTCTTTAAGTTATTTCGGATCAGAAACCACGCAAACAAGTTAGAAACTAATAAAAATTGAGCAAGTTAAATAGAAATAAAAATGGTTTAACTTACTTTGGACCACTAGAGACACTTATAGATACTTTTCAATAGAAATCACTGACAAATTATTTGTAGTTTTGTTTTATTGTCATTACTTTAAAATTTATGGATAAGTCTAAGTCTAATATCAAAAACTCGGAAAGCTACAGTCGGATGCAACCGACTCTCACACATGCACATATAGCGCTAAGTCATACGCCACCACACATAAGCTCCCCCCTTACCAAGTACAGGAAATTGATTCTAGAATATCTCCGGTGTTTATTATCCGATTGAGCCACAATTCACAGCACTGATGAAGATTACCATAAGATCTTTGTATGCTGAAGCACAGTTTGTAGTTTATATCTTTATAATTGTGTCTGTGGTGGTTTTCATTGGTTTTTGGGAGAGGGGGATCAAGAATGTATATACTTTATGGGCTCTGACACGTCTCCTTCTGCCTCTTGCATACATTTCTGACTTGCACAAACTTAATAGACCCTTTTGTACTTTTTTAAAGTACAGGGTCCAATAATATGACTTTTATATTTATGTATACACTTTTAGAACTATAAACTATAAGCCTGTTTAATAGCAGTACACTGCTTACTCTGTTATGTGGGTGTGTGTGTGTGTGTCTGCGTGCTATTATCCTAAATGATATCCTTAAGTAATTCGTGTAACTATAATTTACAGCTAAAGCACAACTTCGACTCAGTTTGTGAAGCGAATGGTTCTGTGTGCCACTTTCACTATCACTTTTTGCCTTTTGGGCTGGCCACACTTAAATCTGGTCACACCCAGACGCTGGCGTAAATAACAGACAATGGCCAAGACGTTTCGACTTTCAGCTCAACTGGTGAGAGGAAGGGGATTGAGGGACAGACTCGGATCTGTCGGACCTGTAAGTAGTTAGCGTGGAGTATTGGACTGGCAATAAATATCAAAGCATTTGTTTACCATCAGACGTCACGCCTACTGTGTGTATGTGTGGAGATAGTCCGGCACAGTCTATAGTCACTGTCACAGTCAGAAGTCACTGTCACTGTCACAGTCGCAGTTGCAGTGACAGACAATGGCTGCGGCACGTGTGTCATAATTTAACTTTGCTCACTCTCTGTCTCGCACATTCTCCATTTTTCGCTCTCTTCCCTTTTGAGTTTTCTCAACCTCTTCTGCTCCCTGCTCTCTTTGCTCACTCAGTTGGCGCGTACAGAGGGGCGTATGCGCAATAAATTTAACGAGCTGCCATTAGAGACGACGAGGGCAGGATGTCAATGCGGGTGCCAGCTAAGTGGGAATGGCATAGAAACTTGCGGCAGGTTAATGATGAATTGACTTAATTAGTTGACGTGCCAAGGAGCAAACACACACACACATACACAGTCATACACACACGCTCACACACAAGTCAATTGTCTGACTGAAACAATTTCAAACATTTGCCCAACTTACGAATTATCAGTTGATAAATGTTACAATACATCAGTCTAAAGTAGTTGCTTAAATCGAAACAGTTTAATAACTAAACAGAATAAAAGTAAAAGTAATAAGATAACTAAATTAGAGAGATATGATGATGATTTCGAATGTTGTACTACTATAATAGTAGTAGAAAAGGTACCAAGCACAAGACTGACTGCCCTTAAAGACTTCCAAGTGTTGTCTTTTTATAGGGTAAAGGATATCTGATATAATTGAATCCATATACCTAATGAGCGAACGCGTGAGCGAATTCGCACATGACACAACACGAGGCACACGTGCAGCAAATCAACTTTAGTCAAGTTTCATTCTCATTTTCGTTTTCAATTTCGTATGCAACATGCGATGTTTGCGACCAACAAAATGTAGGAGAGATAGGGTGAGCATTGAAGCAGGCGAGTGCTGCAGTCAAGTGTGCTCTCATATTTCACAATATTGTAAAGTAGTATTAATATCAGCAAAGTAATGAATAGCATCATTATAGTTAGACATATAAAAATCTCTATAAAATTATAGCTCAACAGTGATGGTGTAGGATTTTTATCTCGTATCAAAACGTATATGCTCGTTTGATAATTGCTACAGGGTATTAACAAAAGCTTGCTACATTTTTCAACAATTTAATTTATATATTTTTATTGTTGCTACTGCTGCTGCTGCTGCTGTTGCTGCTTGTCGGTATCGCAGTCAGCTGGCATGACATGGGTATCCCTCATCCACATGCTTCCCCTCTGCCTGCTCCTCCTGCACAGTGTTGTCCTTGTACTTGTCCTTATCCACGTCCTTGTGATCGAAACGTACTGATAGCCTCTGTCACTCAAAAAAATAAAGCAAAAAAAAAAAAGAAGGCAAACAAAGAGTGAACTGTTGGACACTGTGTATTTTGGCCACTTTTTGTTTTGTTGTTGTTTGTCGATATCGCTGCTCGCTAATCTCTTGCTGTTGTTGTAAACCCACACAATATAAACACACTCACACACACACACGCACACGCACACACACATGGCTTTCAATTAGCCCCGCCTAGCGCCTCAGCCCGCTAACTGTCATTTGCTGTCGTCTGGGCTCTAAAAAAACTCTTTTAAAGTTGCGTAAAATGATTAGAAAAAGGGCTAGCAATGGCACTCCAGTCGAGTGTGCTCCAGCCACTTCTCATTTATTATACTTGTTCAATTTTAATAGATTTAAAAATGAGATTTCTTAGCTGTTTCAGTTGCTTTACTCCCATACACACTACAGTTCAGTTGTGTGTGAAAATACGATTTAAATTTGTTCAAAATTTAACCAAAGTCTACCAAAATCTTTATTACTTGGAACTCATTCGCTATTACGTATGTGGACAAACCCTTCTTCTAATAAGCTCCTTAGCTAAAAATGCCAATTAGTCTATGAAGAAAGTAGAAAAATTAATGTGAAATGACATGAATTGAATATTCCTATTTAGTCAAATGCGATTGGATTGAAGCAAAATTTTTGTAAGCCGATTTGAGGCCACTTTATTGGCCATCATATCAATTTACATAGAAAATCACTTGAACACAATAATTTATTCATTCAGAAGCGAATGTACCTTAAAACTAAACTAGAATTCATTGTGGGATTTCAAAGTGAGTCTTTAAACAAATATTCTGGTTATAAATATGAAATGAGCAGTAAGAAATGAATAAAAAAGTAGAACTAAAATAATGTCAAAGTATATTCAAATTGATTGAACTAATTATAACCAAAAAATTCTCAATTAGTTTCTTTTAATCAATCAATATTAGTAATCTAATTATTTATAATAAAAAACTAAAAATATCCTTAATTGAAATCGAACCTGTATCCAAATTAAATTTGTAGTTTTCAACTAATTATTATTGAACCGCGATTGTACTAGCTCTTGTTGCATATTGATAGATTGAAACACTGAAATGTGGTCTGTGTGAAAATGCAATCGTCAGTTGGATAATTCAAGGGATTTAGTTTCAATTAGGTGCAGGCGAGAGACAATAACGTTGAGAATGCTGCACGGCTTTGGCTTGCGATGTGTGGCACCTGCTGCCACAGCTTGCCACATGCTTCGCATGTTCTCGAAATCCATTGAACAATATTGAGAATTCCCTTTGAGTGCAATTTGCCAAAAGCATTTTGCATTTCACAATTTGCACATTGGCTTTAATGTGGCTTTCGTTCTTCCTTTCGTTGCTTCCCACCATTTTTTTTGTTTTTTGCCCAGATTACGTAGCCCATTCCACTGGCCCAGTTAAAAATACAGCGTGAAAAAGTGCAAATAAAAATATGAAATAAATCCCAGGTGACAAGTGAAAAATAATTTTCATGAATTAGTCAATATTGGCCAATGGCCAGTGTGTTTCCCGCTTAAACTAGCCAGCTAACTCTAAATGGAAGCTGACATTTTTGCAGCGAATTTATTCAATTTCCAATGTGATTCAAATTGCAATTTCCACCGACAATTTTTCGCTACTTTTTTGCACTAGTTTTTTCCCAGTTTTCTTTGTTTTCCATGCCGTTTCTTTCTATTTGTTTTTTTTTTTTTGTTTTTTAATTTTTCATTTTTGCATTTTGCAAAGCGAAATGAAAACTCAGTTGCAGTTGCCCAGCCGTGGCACAGTTAAATTCACGTGACAAGCCAATATTAAATGTGATTCAACTGAAGAGTGTGTGTGTGTGTGTGTATCTGAGAGAGAGCGAGGGAAATGCGAACGAGCGATTAGATAACTTGGCATGGAATTGATCGCTATTGCCTTCGGCCATCGACAAATGGGCAAATTTCTGTTCAGAAGTAGCATTTGCTGAGTGAAAGAACAGGAACAGGAACAGAAACAGGAACAGGAACTGAATCTGGAGCATAGTCTAGAGCTGGGGGAGTGGGCCGTGGGCAGTGGGCAGTGTGTCATGTATGCTTTCAGTTTTCGCTTCGTTTCGTTTCGATTCGATTGAAGTTTGTGCCAATGCTGTGTTGCAATTAAAATTGAATCAATTATGAATCTGACTTTGCCGCCATGCCGATTGCATATCAAGTGGATCGCAAAATGTCAACGGTATGCAATTTGTCTCTGGGCAGAAAAGCGAAACACAGACACAACTCTACAGCAAGAAGAAGGAATCTCAGTCCACACATAGACCTATTGGTACGTTATTGGGAGACCCAACGCCTTGTAGAAATTGTTTGAGACCCTCCTTGAGTGAGGCTAACAATGGTTCCCTAGGTGTCTTATGTGGGATCTCATTACTGATAAGCCGACAGTGCTCCTGAGTCTCCACTTTCTTTGGTGTTAGATACTTTTGGGTATTAGACACTTACTGCAGTCATCGTTGACTAATGAGCCAACAGTCTTACACTCTTTGTATGCATACTTTGTTTAGATGTTCGATCTATAACTAATTACATAACAATATGATTAACTGCATAATAGAGTTGCTTTCGATTCCGATCTTGATCCTTTCAAAAGACAAATAGTTCATTTGTAGGAATAGTTGAATTAAGGTAAATTTTACATAAACTCCTATGTAAGGAGTGAAAGATTCCCCTCCACTGCTCCACTTCTTATACTATATAGTTATATAATAGTATTCTATAGTTATAGTCAATCAAATTTAAGCTCAACAACAACTCAATTCACTTTAGCCTAAAAATATGTCTCATAAATATGAACATTGATTTCAATTTGGCCTATACTTAAGGGGAAGCAGGTAGAAATACAACTATTGACCTGTACGTATCAAATATCAATATCAATATCAAATGTATTATATTTCTGTTGCTGTTACCGTGTGTGTCTTTAGGGAGATCTACAGACTTAGCAATTCAGAAATGGCACGTGCAGTAATAAGCTAGCAACCGACACAGAGTGCCACAATTTGTGTCCAATCCCATTTAAAATTGCATTGAAGCGAGTACACTACTACTCGTACTCTGGAACCTACAACATTGACCAAATGAACAGAATGAAGAGGGATGGGCGAGGGGATGGAGCAAACAAGTTTAAAGCAAACAACTTTACTGTTGCCGTAACCGTAACCGGAACCGTTACGGTTGCTGCCGCTGCCATTGCTCGTACGGCAAGTTCAATATATATATATATATAGAATCACACACTCATATATATACATAGCTATATATATATATATGGCAGTTGGCGTTGACTTTTGATCGCTTTACACCACACACACACACACACACACACACACACACACACAGTGAGAGAGACATATACAATATGGTTAGGGCTACTTTGTTGTCGCTGGGGCCGAACGTGGCGTATGCGCAATATTTGTATTACTCTTTCATATGTGCCGCTAGAGCCCCAGAGCTACAGCTGAAGTCGAAGCTGAAGTTGTAGCTGATGCTGAAGCAGTGCGAGTGTGTGTGTGTGTGTAAAAGAAAAACGGCTTCAGTTATGGCAAACGAATGCGACGACGCCGTTCGCCCTTAACTCAAATGTACAACATCAATAAATAAAAAAGCCAAGCGAAAGGATATAAAAAAGGATAATAAACAGAGTCCCCTAAGAAATCTATAACTGAGTACGCTACATCAACCAACACACACTCGCACACACACGCACACACTCGCGAACACACTGCAACATTTTTGCGCTGCGGCTGCCTGAAATTGCCAGCGACAGGAGCAGCATCGATAAGGATATGTTTTGTGGTTTGCTATACCCTACACGACGCTGGGGTATATGCATTTTACGGCTGTAAAATATAGCTATGCGAAAAGATAAACTGATACATACAATATCACATTAAAATTGAGCATAGTAAGGTTGAGTTAAGCACTGACTAGTATTACTACTATAGCTTTAACAGCTTTAAAAATTGCAAGTTCATTATATTATATTTTTAGACCCCGCACTTTGTAGTTTGTACTTTGTGCTTTGGCATACAATAATCTTCTGGTAACCTTTATGTGTGCTGCGAATTGTAGCTTAATTGGATAATAAACAACGGAGATTTATATTTACGAGTTTTATATTTACATTTACTATTCCGTTTTCATTATGATTTCATACTCATATAGTATAGATAGTGCATTAGGAACTTCGACTCGCCGTGTTGCAAACTTGATTTCTTGTTATTGCTGGTAATGGTAATGCTGCTGCTGGTGGTTTTGGCGGTGCTGAAACACACGTCCAAATTTAAACGATGTCTCTATACATATGTATAGCAGCTAGAGTGTGGGAAAAGAGCAACAGAGAGGGAGGGACAAGTTAGAAAGAGGTGAAGCAAGAGCTGGATACAAATGTCGCCTATATGCACACACATAAATTTCCATATGGCAGGCTCATGCAATATGCAGGATAACCTCGATGAAAAGGCGATAAAAGACGCCTTCTAATGCCGAACGGTGTCTCTCTCTCCACAACTTTCTCTCTCTGTCTCTTCCTCTTTTCATCTCTTCACCCTTCACTCGCTCTCATGGCTGGCATTCGAATGAATAAAGCAAAAGCTGACGCCTATCTCGCTAATGTATCCTGGCCAAGTTATGACTGACATTCGCAGGAGCGCCAAGTCGTAAACTCAATATTCTTGCTGCTGTCAATGCAGCACATGCACACACCCACACACACACACACACACACACCCACACACACCTACATTTGTGGCATTGACATAAATGAACATTTCAGTTCCCGTTTGGCAAGTTGATTGAATGGGGCTGAGACTTATCAACAGCCTCAGCAGACATTCAACTCATGCTGCACTGACTACAGATTGTAGTCAGCAGCTGTTGCAAGGTTGTGGACTAACGATTGATGTTGATTGAACAATTATACAGCATCAGAAGCAGTACATCAACTGTGCCAGTCGAACGGTTAGCCTCAAAGCTTAAACTAGTATGAACACTAGAAAAGATTGAAGATATCGAGGTATAAGATTTGTCTGTATGAATATTCAGGGATTGAATTAGATTGAGCAACTGATTGAGCAGCACAAAAAGTACCTAATTAGATTAGACTAGGCCTCTGTTTAAATGTGAAGATGAGTCTAAACTTTTCTTGATTATGTGTATCAAAATAAAATTTGACTAGATTAAAGCTAAGATATTATTCCTTTTTTTGGCTAATGATTGAAATATTATGGATCAGTCTCAAAGACTAGCTTCGTCTATTCCAATTGAAGATATTAACGTTTAGCTTCGTACCAGAGTCTACCGATTCCAAGCAACTCTGTATATATATGTTTTATGATATATTATGATCTAGAAAGGATACAATCTACACTCAGCCAAGTAGTGCGGTAGTCAAACATTTGCCATATTATATAGATAGCATAAGGAGCTTAAAAGCGTATGTGTTATTACATGTTTCTGCCGCCAGATGGAGCTAGTGTGAGTGTGTGTGTGTGTGTGTGAGGCAAGTACCAGACCCATTGACAATGCGGCTGCGGCTGCTTGTGTCGGTTTTGCTGCATATGAATAATAGAAAACCGCATAAAAAATGCAACCGAAAAAATTATGCAAATATGCAAATAAATATCTCTAAAACATTTGTTTCAATTTCCAACGCTCCACCGTACCTCCCTTCCTCCCCCCCATCCAGCACGCTGCAGCGGATGGCGCACAAAACGATTGGAAGGTTGAAGAGGGGTGTGCGTGTGTGTGTGAATGCACAAACGATTTTTGTGTGTGCCATAAATTTATAGCAATGTCATGAAATTTAGGAGGCACTCTTCGCCGAGTCACTCAGCCCTGGCAGAGCCACAAGCAGCCCTGTTTCAATTGTGATTTGCAATAACAGCTGAAGGGCACGCGGGCGGAAGGGGAGGGGCGGTGCTATCTGCTGCTACGTGAAAGCATGTTGCAAAAATGTGTTGCATACTTCTGTGCATAGTTGTCGATTGGCATCATTAAGTTGTAAATGTGTAAAGGGGCTGAGTGTGAGTGTGTGTGTGTGTGTGTGTGTGTGTGTGTGTGTGTGTGGTGGGGATGGGTGTAGCTTCTGGCTGCACAACATCGTCGGCTTGCCACATCATTTAATGCTCATTAAAATAAATGCGTTGCCGCACATACTTGCCTCTCTATCTCACTCTGTACAACTTTGTGCCACTTGACATTCTGTGGTGTTTTAATTTGGCGCACGTTCAAGTGCCACAGCATAGCAAACGCCAACGCCAACGCCATCGCCAACGGCAACGCCTACGTCAACAGCGACGTCAGCGTTGACTGCGCAGCGCCTATATACGACTACAGCCACAAAAAGCTTGAGTTTCCGCTCATGTGCCAAATGCATTTCACAGTTACCAGCCTGGCTTTGATCCCAGGCTAAAAGAAGGCAGTGGGAGCGGGGTTTTCGTTATGCCATAGATTGCCTCACATTAGCAGAGATTACAAGTGCTTTATAATTGCAAATAGCGCAACTATACTTGCAACAGACAACAATCTCTGTGGCCCAAAAAACCACACCAAGCTGCATTCAAAATTCACTCTCTCTCTCTCTGTGTGTGTCTCTCTTATGGCATTGTTCAACTTTTAACTATATGAATTAGAAGAAAATTAATTACACAAAATTGACAATTTTCTTCAATTGTACGAAACCATTGCGGCAAATCAAAACGTTTTAATGTTATTAAACAGTGAGGAACACATATAAACGTTTTAGTTTAATTCTTGATCATAGATTATATTTTATATTTATTTAATTTGAATAAATTACGAATAATTTAAATAAAATCTAGCTATATACTAAGCTGTAACGGCTATTACCAACCTGGCTTAAACCCTAGTATAGTAGTAACTTTAGTATATAAATAAGACTTGATGTTGACTATGTACATATGTACATACATATGTACATAATATATTGAATCTATATATATAGATTTTCCCTGAATTTTAAAATAACAAAAGCCTAATAAATACACTATAACAAATTTCCCGTTTTTCTCAATTGTTTTTGGAATTTTTGTTGTATAAGAAAAACATGAAATATTATAAATTAAAATAAAGAAGCTATGAAGAATGGTGTGCTGCAACCTGCTAAATCTATATAAAATAAAATACAATTCTAAGCTACTAGCTGAAAGTTCGACTTCAAACTTCAGACTTCAAAAAGAAGCTAAATCTAGCCATAAGCTAGCTAAAATGCCAACACTGTGTTCGATTAAGTCGGGAGTCAAGTGCGTGCCATCATACCCAGGGCAGTTTTAAAGTTTTCGACTAATATTTTATAATTAAATACAGGCTTATTTATAATTTTATGAGTGTGCATGTGTGTGTGTGTGTTATTTATGCAATGCATACATCAAAGTGTCATTAAATTGGGTCAAGTGTCATAATATTCGCAGGCTAAATGCAGCATGAAACAGACAGTGTTGCGCAGATATAGAGGGATGGATATTAGGGAATGTATGTATGTATGTATGTACATGGACTCGACTCTGAACAGGCACTTTAGTCAATTAGCAGGGCAAATGTTTTGTTGTTTTTATGGAATGTGCAAAGCCTGATGCATTTATGAAGCTTTATGCATTTATTTATGATTTTAAGCATCGCCACGAATTTATATCAATTTTTTAGACCCTGTACTTTAAAAAAGTACTAAAGGGTCTATTAAGTTTGTGCAAATGGCATTTGTGTGTCACAGGCAGAAGGAGGCGTGGCAGACTCCAAAAAGTATCTATATTCTTGATCAGCACGACGAGCTGAGTCGATCTAGCCATGTCCGTCTGTCTGTCTGTCTGTATGAACACCGAGATCTCGAAAACTCGGAGGCCAAGTTTATGTTTTTGATTTGATATCTCATCACCCTCCCCCACAAAGTTGTAAAAATGTTCTTAGCGTGTACAGTTTTAAAGTTAATGGTTTTCTTCTTTGCATGAATAAAGCTTTAGATGCTTTGAATGATTGGTGCGATTTGCAGCCCAATCGGATAATAATCACCGGAAATATTGGACAAACAATTTTCTGTACTAGGCATTTGGCTGGGGGAGGGGAGCAGCCACAGTGTACGCAGCCACTAGGGCGTATGCGTGATTTTTGATTGTGAGTATGAATTTCTGTGTGAGTATTGGTTACACACATATGGATATATGTATGTACATATATATATGCTGCTGCTATTATCGACGCCCAGGGCAAATCAAAGCACAGGGTCTCCTACTGTCGGTTGCGTCCGACTGTAGCTTTTCCTACTTTTTTATTTTAGTTTTGCTCTGTTTTGTTTTGTTTTGTTTCATTTTGGTTGTTGTTTTGTTTGTGTATTTTATTTTTGGCATGTTTTATGCGCATATTTGCAAATTTTTGGTGTTTTCAGGCCATTTCCTGAATTTGCTAGTATTTAAATTTTGCACTCGTTATCTAACATCCCCTCTGCCTGCATTTATAAATGTTGCGTAGTTTTTGTTGTTATTTGCTTTAAATTTGCATCAATATTGCAATTTTGGTACTTGTGAAAATCGTCGAGAAAAATTATTTATTTAAATTGTGCAGAACGAATGAAAAGCAATAAACAAGCAACAAATTTTCTACCTATTTATTTATATCTGTTTTTTTATCATTGCCAATTGGCATTTGTTGTTGTTTTTATGTACTTTTGCTGACCTACTTATGCCTGGAACATGAGGTATTTGGAATTGAGGCAAACACTTCAATTAGACACAATTGCAAGTATGACAACGAGTGGATACAACACGCAGATACATTTTCGAGATGGGTTTTAGTCAACTGTGTCAAACTGTACAATGAGTCGAGTGGCTGTATCAAAGGAGAGCTAAGCTCTGCTTTTGTATTTGACTTGTTTCTATAACAGGGTATACCATAGCCTTTACTACCACACAGCCTGCTCTATTTTATTATGTGTGTGGATTATTTACATTCAATTTTCGATCATTTCCTGCAAAATGCATTTCCATTTTCAGGTGTATCTGTGCGTGTGTTTTGGCTAATTTATGTATTTATTATTAGCCAGTAGGAAACGTTTGTAACTGCATTAGATAAATACGGAGAGGCAAGAGGCAACAGATTTAGGCATTAATTTCGATTCAATTATTTGCGACCGCCCAAAGGTTAAACAACAGCATTAATAATAATAGTAATACTAATAATATTGCTGCAAACCGTACTCAAGGCCAGGAGCTAGGCTCTAAGCTCAAAAACATCATGCAATCAGGACTCGAGTGCAAATCCTCTTAATAGCACAACAATATACAACATGTTTGACTTTCTAAATACCCTATAATTACAGATACTTCTCGACTCGGGTCAAGAGTGCGTTGAAGTACCTGCCTTTCATTGAGTATCCATGGGTTGAGCACACACGACTGACGCACACTCACTCACTTGTTGTCATAGCAAAGTTGTCGTCTTCAAATATTTAGCTCATTAAATACATTTTGAACTGCTTTTGTTTTTACAAGCCAATGACTACTACTATGTGAAATGATTTTAGAGTATTTACTGGAACTGCTTAACTATGGCTGCTTTATGGCTATAATCTATAAGTCTTCATTGGCCTAGGTACTCAGAAATTGCAATTAAATACGCAGAATTATGGGGCAAACTATGCTCCTATTCAAACAGGCACAGCCGAAAGCTGCAGTCGAGTGCGTGAGTACAATTTTGGGAGTTGAATTAATTGGACTATAAACTATACATTTTGACTACATAAATCATTATATTATAATACATTAATAGAATAAATATCGAGAATATGGCGAAGCTGCCCTTTGCCCATTGCTTGTCTGTAGGAATGTGCAAATGCTAATAGCTATGACACTCGCCGTCTATTTTTTTCCTTAATCTACAATTTGTGTAGTTTATATAATTATAACTCTCTAATTGCAAAGTTTGTCAACTTTTAATGATTGCAAAGTTTATAATTGCAAAAAAATAGAATCTTTTGCAGTCTTCTACTTCATTCGTTTGCCATACTGTAATATAATTTTAATCAATATTTATATCTATTTATTTGCAGGTAAATCAATAGATTGCCCTGCATAACCTGAATTCAAGTAAACTCGCTGTGTCTGTTGTTAAACTGTTTTTGGGTACGTTAATTAATTGGCAGCATACTTTAATTACTTTATATGTGCATACACATACACACCTAATTAGTTATTCATTGTGAGTTTTGAATTCATTCCACACATCGAGATAGGGAGTGAGTGAGTGCATGTTGCATATTGAAACGATTAAAGTATATACAAATAATTTATAACCATTACTCAGAGCTCTCTCTCATCTCTTTTAGGCCGAATTGGGTTTAATGCACGGTATGAATTTAATTAAATTCATATACTAATTCAAGTTGTTATCTGATCCGATTAGTTAAGTTCTAATTAAACGTTTAGTTATTGCACTTAAGTCGATTCAATGGCATGAAGTTAACGAAAGTCCATGCCAATACTGAGACTGAAACTGCAAATGGGAAGACGACTGAAAATGGGACTTTGACTGATGGATACTAAGACTTAGATTGAGACTGTAACTGAGATTAAGACTGAGACTGTGACTATGACTGTGACTAAGACTATGACTGAGATTGAGTGATACTAAAACTGAGACAGATACTAAGACTGAGACTAAGTCTTAGAATTAGACTGTGTCTGAGATTAAGAGAATGTGACTGAGACTATGACTGAGAGTGATACTAAGACTGAGACTGGTACTCATACTAACACGGAAACTAAGAGTGATAATACTAAGACTGTGACTAAGACTATGGCTGAGAGTGATACTAAGACTGTGACTTAGACTATGACTGAGAGTGATACTAAGACTGAGACTGAAACTAAGACGGAAACTAAGTCAGAGACTGAGACTAAAACTAAGAGTGATACTGAGACTGAGATTGTCACTGAGACAGAGACTGAAACTACTTCTAAAAGTGATATAAGACTGAGATTAAGACTGGAACGAAGACTAAGTTTTAAGCTATAGCAAAATGTTGTTGCACCGTGTATAATAACGGCAATAAAAAAGAATTTGATTAGAAAAACTCTAAGGGCAACTGAAACAGATTTTTTAACTATTTCTTTATAATATATTAAATAAATTTTAAACCGTATTTTTTGCATTGGCTTTTAATTTTTGACGAACAGATTATTAGAGGGAATTATTTAATTAGTTTATTGAGAATGTACCTTGATCAGGATTGCCATTACTCTATTGAAACTTGTACATATATGAATACAAACCTCTCAGCTGATGTATAAGCCTTGTGCTGCATTTAGCCTACATATATTAAGTTAAACCCCTTCAACTATTAAAATATTGACTTTACAGAACTCTCACTCTCACTCTTTACCTTTTCCCATTACACTTTAGCCCATATTTTTGTTAGACTTAGCCAACGGTATTTCTATTTCTAAGGCATCACCCACACTTCATAAATATTTTCTTTAGGTATTTGCTTTTTCATATGCCTAGGCCTCGGACTAAAGGAGACGGCGAGCGGGGAGGGCAAGTGCTGCATAATGAAGTCCAGAAGTTCTTGGTTCGAAGTACATTACAAGCCTGGTCTATAAACCAAATGCTGCGCCATGGCCAATGTTCTGTTATTTTTTCCCCCTTGTTGCCTATTTTGTTGTTGTTTTTCCTATTTAGTTCTTGTTGTTACGCCTTTGGCTAAGTCCGGTTACTCTGCCACACCCCCTAACCGCTTGGCTTTAGCCTTAACAACACCAACAACAAGAACAACAACAAGAACAAAATGTTATGAATATTAAGCACCTTTTGACTTTTGTGCATAGATGTTTTAGTCGCATGGGCGTTGTGGGCGTGGCAGCAGCAACAACAGCAGCAGCAGCTATGTTCATATTTTCCTGTTCTCAAGCAAGCGGCATGTATTGGCTCTGGGGTGGAGTGGTGTTGCTCAGTTTGCTTTAGATGGTTGTACTTTCGCATCATAGCACATTACCATTCATGAAATGCAATTTTGCAAAAGCACATACACACACGCACACACACACATACACACAAGTACAAAGTAGTAGCTACACACATATTGGTAAAGAGAGTGTTCTCTTTAAATTGAATGGGTTGTAGGCGCAATGTCTAAATGTATCTGCATCTGGTCTATACTGATTAGTTGCCCATCTAGCTACTACCTAGTACATAGTACTCTCTCTTTTATAATCCAACATTTATATGATGCTAATGCCTAGTTTCATTCCAATTCGATATATGTGTTCTACAACTATCTTTTAATCTCATTTCAAAGTCCTTTATATTTAAAAACTCGCTGCCTTTATCTGATGTGTAGTAGCTCAAGTCGGTTAACAAGTTTGGAGTTTGGAGTTGAGTTTGGGTTCGTTTCCTTTCATTTCGTTCCATTTGGCCGTCGTCTCGACTCACCAACACTCATATATCAGAGCCTTAATGATGTATGCATGTGTACAAGTATTAGTCCAAAAAGTTTGCCAAGTTTTCTCCTCAACAACAACAACAGCAACAACAACAACAGCAACAACAACAACTGCAAAGAAGAACAAGAGCAATAAGCAGAGCCATAGCTAAAATGGGAATAGCAACCCCGTGTAACCTCAAGAAAACATGGCCAAGGTGTGGGAAGTTAGGGTAATGTAGGGTAAGGTACCCCTACTGTAAGCTGTTGCCGTTGCTGTTCCAGTTGCCTGCCTGGGAGGGTCTGTTAATTAGCGTGACGCACAAAATGGCTGCCACATCGCGTCGGCAACGGAATCAGCTTGGCCAACTTTTTGCTATGATAATGAAAAGCGAGTCGTTCCATTGCGTTTCGACGTCCCTGCAAAAGTTGTGCGAAAACTTTTCATCAAAGGTTACAATACTCTACGACCAGGTTTGTTGTTTAATGCCAGCCAAGGTGGCAGGTGGCAGGTGGCAGTTGGCTGTCTGTCAGCGGCTCGGAGAACCACGGGGAATCTGCCAGCTTCTGCGTCTGTCAATGGCACCTGATTATATTTAACTACCTTCACAGTTTTTCTTTTCACTCTTTTGAGGGAAACACAAAGGCATTTGTTGTGCCCGACACGAGCCTTTGGTCTGTCTAAAATACTTCTGATAATTTTCTTTTTTTTTGTTTAATTTTAATTTGCCAACAATTCACTTAAGCAGTCATTATATTTATACTTAAAATTTTCTAGAGTTGTAAACGGAGTTTTTTGCTATTAGTATGGGGTTTGCTTTGCTTTACTTCACACTGTTTTTTTAGGTTTGTTTTTTAGTGCAACATATTGAAAAATGTCACCATTTCTACTGCTGTTCTTCAGAGCCTCTCAACCACAATATTAGACGCCCTATCTAACTTCTCTTTATACAAATTCTTCTTGAGGCATTCTCAGTATTTTTGTAGATTTATATTAACCCGAAAGCACTTAATACCTTTCGATCTATATCATATTGATAATGATGTCGCTCTCTTACTTTTTCCTCCTATTCTTCTTTACTCTCTCCACTCATCTCTTTATCTGGCTCCAACTCACTTTCTTTATCTGGCTCAGGTTCTTTCTACGTCTTCCGGCATATAATTTTTCTCCCATTTTTTTTAATCCCTTCTAGTCTTTGTTTATTCTCATTCTCACTTTGCCTTCTCCTCTCTGCCTCTGTGGCTCTCTCTGGCGCGTCTCTTGCAGCAGTCTCATAATGGACATTTGGCCCATTGCGCTTCCCATTTGCCTGGGTAAACATCCGCATGCCATACATTCCTCTCCCGCTTTCCCTTTCCTTGGCATTTCACTCGTCTTTTTACCGGGGCTATAAGTTCATGTCTATTGTGTAAGTGGGCTGAGGTGGGCAGACGCGAGGAATGGGGCTGTGGAATGAGGGGTGTTGGCTTAAAAGCGGGTCGCAAGTGCAGCAAGTGGAGCGTATAAGTAAATGGCGCGCCCGAAAATAAATATGAGGCAGCAAAACGATGCCAGGCCAACAGCAATAGCATCCAGACCTGGCCCAGAGTCAACCAGTCAGCGAGTCAACGAGTCAGTCAGCCACTAAGGCAGCCATCTGGGCGTGTGTCTCTCCTCTTTCTGTGTGTGTGTGTGTGTGTGTGTGCCAGGTGGGGCAGACAACCCACTTGCCTGTGTGCCAGGTGAAATGAATAACAACAAGCAAAAGGAAGCCGGAGCCGAGTCGAGTCAAGTTGAGTTGGACGGAGTCAAGTCGACTCGTTGAGTCTGTGGAAAGGCCACATGGCAATAAAGTGAAATGCCCGCCGTGTGCCACTTAATTTGTTTAAAGCCCCGTTCTATTGCAGCAAGTCTCAAGTGTGCGGCTTAAAGAGTTCGAGTTCGACCCTCAAATGAAGAAATGTTTTCAACTGCAGCACACAGAAGTTGATGCGTTTTTGGTCTATATCATAATGGTATACTAGAAAGGAGAACACTAAATTAGGCAGACAAAATGTTTGAATACACTGAATCATATAGAAACTGAGAGCGAAATCAAGCGAACTACATCATATGTTAGACGATGTTTACATAAATATAGTAAAAATACAAAAATCATTACATTGTAGTCACAATTGTAGTCCACATGCACTCTTACAGATAGAAGCTAATAATAGAAAACAAACTCGCATCTAAAAAGATTCGAAACACTTTCGAATATTCCATTCATTGTAAGGAAATTCAATTATGCAGCCAGTCTAAACAGGGTATTAAAATCTCAATACGAAAAAGAGCTGAGCTACAATTTGCTTGAGTTTGAATATTCCCCCCCTCTGAGATACCTCTCAGATACACTCTCTCTTCCGCAGGCAGCTGCTTTGGCTCCTGGAATGATGATTGATGATGCTGGCGTTGCAATTTGGATCAGGGGCAGGTGGGCTGGCTTTCGCTACTTTTGTGACAATAATTTTTCATGCCAAGCAGCTGCCATTTAAATATTTATAAGCTCAGCCTCAGATACACCCGCTACGCAATTGCCATCTCCCGCCCACACACACACACACACACATACACACACAGAAATCTGCTAAATGCGATAAGCTTATCAAAAGAACAAAAAATAAAATGGAATAAAAGAAATTTACGACAAATTTCCAAGGGGGCAAAACGGGCGCGTAAATGCGCTAAATCAACAATACGACAGCAAAGGAGGGCGTTGACTGGGCACGGAGGCAGATACAGATACAGAGACAGAGTTGGCTTGCAGGCTGATAAGAATCAGAGCATGAGTAAGACAGACAAGCAGCCTTTGCACTTATTCAATCAAAATCAAAATGAAAATCAAAATCAAAATAAATAAACAGAAATATTGTAAAACAAATGCGACTTATAGCTCTGTGATTGAGGCAGAATCCGAGTAGCAAGGGAGTGCCTATTCCCCAGTCAATTGTCGTGTGCCACATTATCAGCGGCACTTTTGATGTTGCCGCTTGCCGCCTGCCTCAATTGATAAGCAAATATTGATAAGCAAACAAATTGCAATTCACTTGTGAATACTCTCACAGAATTCCAATACATGTGAATTGGTAATGAACCCATTCATATTACACATTTTAGAGCTTTATCAGCAAGTTTACACTACTTGTGTTCGCCAGGTCGCTTAGATTAAAGTTGGTTTAAATTTCTTATTGATAATAGTGTAAAATCAAAGAACAAAAGGTATAATAATCTGGTACGTCTCTACATTAAGCTGAACTGCCATGGACCAACCTATAAACATAGGAATAGAGCAGAATCATGCAAAGGAAGACCAATCTAAGCACTACTATTTCATTTGACTAAGCTGGGCCTAGTCTACAATTTAAGCTTCAATTAATTGAAGTTGACTTGCTATAATGACCTAATGTATGATAACCTCATATTATAGTTAGTACTTGGAATGCCGCAGCATTTGGCTCACCTGCCATGCCATAGATATGCTTTTGCTGCTGTGATGATCACGTTGATTCTTATCCATATCAGAAATTATTTATCAAAGTCAATAAGTCCACAGTTGATGAGTTATGTACTCTCTGCGGCAACAGCAAGCGATCATGGCATAGTAGTAGCTGCAATTAAATGTGTATTACTAATCTGTTCAATATATTGTAAATTATAATATTTCAAATGTCCAGACTACTCGTGTGTGTGATTACTGTAAGCTTTGGTGCCTTGCATCAGGCCTACATAGTAGGTATATGTAGAGATCTCGCTTCAATAAAAGACATCCAACAATACGAGATCAAGCTAATTATTAGGTGTTGATATCCGTTCATCAGTAAGCTTAAGTAGGTAGAATTAGAAGGTAGTAATAGTAGGCCCAATTTTAGATAGAATTCCTGGAATCAGTTCGCATTCACAATCAGCATGGCGTCTGTGGGCAAAACATTTGAGTGAGCAATTGTATATTCGTATAAAGTTTACTTTCAAACAACTGTGAAATGCTGTAAGTGTTTAGCAATCAGTTGAATCATATTATCTCAAGAATGTGCCGAATTTATTGTATTGAAACTGCTAAATAAGAAATATTTTCGCGCGGCGTGGTTTGCGTTTAGAGAAGGTAAAGTAGTTAACGATATCGATATTTTGCTGGTCCATCGATTCGATAACGATATATTGCTGAAATAAAGCATGGCAAGGCTGGCTAGCATCAGCTGCTAGTCAATTGGAATGCGATAAGTTTGTCGCCATCGCTGCCCTACACTGTTTTAAAAGACGTAAATAAGTTCAATTTAAGTTTGAGCTCTATCAGAAGATTTATTTAATTTCCTTTGCTTTACTCTGTCAATAATAATGTATATTTATTTTTAGAAATAACCGGCTATGACATTTACTATTTTCCCCAATCACATTGCCTTTTCGTGCCGACTGCCAATGTAGTGTGCCACATTTCATTAGTTTTGTTAGCCTTTCTCAAGTCAGAAACGTAGCACAGTCGACACAAATAGATTCTTGTTTATTATTTTTTATTTTTTTCGTACTTTTCATATTGCTCAATCAAGAGGATGGCAAATCCAAATCCGAAAGCAGACAATGCTCTAAATCAACCAATCAGTGAAAATGAAATTGCTGCACCAGTTAAGGACGCTCTTATAGAGCTAATTATGAAGATGAGCTAATCGGTCGACATGACGCAGATACTCGAAGAGATCGACTTGGGTTGTATGCCACTCAAGTACATGAAGTACATCAGCCGGCTTATACTTGACACTGGAGTTAGGATTGGCTATCTGAAGCAGAATGATACTGGGAGTTATGAGATTCTTCAAACTGAATCAGCGCCAGGGAATATGAACTGGTATCAGTTTACAAGATTGTTAGCAAAAGAGTTGACCACTACAGGATAAACCACAAATACACTTGTACAATTGCAGTTGAATGACGATGCCAATGGAGTTGCGCTATTGGATGCGAATACTATTGAGTTGGACGAATCAGGCTTCGATGATAATTCCAGTGAACTTAGCTATGGCGAATCACCAGCCATCTCCGATGAAGATGCTTCGGATACCACCACTTTCCGACGAGGAGGAAGCTGAGGAGTCAACAGAAGAGGAGGTGCTGGCTCTATACGAAGAGGAGGCAGCAGAGGAGCAAGCTGAGGAGTCAACAGAAGAGGATGAGTTGGCTGATGAGGAGACTGAGGAAGAAGAGGAGTGGTCTCAGGACGAGGATGATGATTAGTAGGGCAAGGAAAAGCTGATGACGAAGGGCAATTAGCTCAGCCGCAATATATTTGTGATGTTATCATCATAAAAATGTACTTTTTTTATATGTATCTACTGGAACTGATTCTTATGTAATGTTTGAATTTATTTCATGTCTAAAACTTTCGGTTCAAGTATAAAATTTTAAATTTTCGTGACTATAACTTGCGTATGATTTGAAATCAAAGCCAGACATACTGGGCACACTCGCAAGTAAGTTTCTAACCTCTCATAGATCATTTAGGAAGCGGTATTGAAATGCTTTCAAGCTCAATTTTACATAATTGAAGTACATTAGTGCCCATCAATTTTGAGCTTTAGCTTGGTCAGCATGTTGGGCCGAAGGATTGCTCTAGGCCTTCCCCAGTTCGGAATGCGATTAGCCGTTTGGCCATCAGTTTAATGAACCCAAGCAGAAGGTTTCCTTGTCCATTTTCCATTTTGTTGTTGTTGTTGTTGTTGTTGTTGTTCGTTCTTTCTCTCGCATATTGTTGGTGCTTTTGGTATTTTCGTTTTGTGTGGGGTAAGGGACACGCACTTATTTCATCATTGTGCCTGACATGCTTACTCAATGTACATTACTGTTATTGTTTTGTTTTTGTTTTTGCTGTGTTGTGCTGTGCTGTTGGCTCTCAGCCTTCATCAATCAAACGCAACGTTGACACGTGTTCAGAGAGCGTTATGAAAACTACGAGCGAAAGCCCAACCCAAATTCACGCTTCACAACTTTTCGCTTAGTGTCATAACTGAGCTTTAATGAAGCGCCACTGTTTCCTTGAAGCTATTGCTCCACTTGGTTGTTCGTCTCGTGATACTTTTGGGGTCAAATCGACAGTTGCAGCTGCAGTGTCAGAGCTTCACCTCCATTGCCATCATCGTCATCGTCATCTCCAACTTCAGTTTTCAGCTCTTGTTGTCCTGGCAGCCATCGCAACAATTACAAAACTTCTAAGCCGAGCTGCATCCGATTACGCGTTGCATCCACCAGGCAGTGGAGTGGAGTGCCTCAGCCTCTGCCTCCGCCTCTGTCTGTGCCTGAAGTTAGTTCCAAACAACAGTGCAAAATGGGGGCGGGGTGGCCGGCCCACTCCAACGCTGACAACATTCATAAAGTATAACAAAAAATGTGCACAAACTTTTATTTAACCGAGACTCGCAGCGCCAGTTACACTGCAAAAAAAGAGCAGAGAGTAGCATAGATACAGTTGCAGATATAGCACAGAAAATATATATGTATTTGTAGCTATAATAACTAAATTGTTGGCAAAGAAATATTGCGACAGTTAGCGATAGCAAAAGTCCATAAAGTTGTGCAGTTTGTAGCTGAAACTTTTGGCATGATTCGCTCTAGTGTAATGGCTGCTTAAAGTGTGTGGATAACAAGTTAATCAGCTCTCTTGCAACTGCAAATTCAGTGCATTCATTTAATTGCATTTATATTGAGCCACTGTGGTGTGGGACAACAGCTTAATGTAGCTCCAAGGGCAGCACTTAGGCAGTAGCTCTAGAGGCACCTCTCAGGCAGTATTCGCATTCCTTCCAAAAATCCCGCTTCTGCGCCAATAAAAACCACAATATTTGAATCAAAATACAACGAACATTTCTATATTTTACAATTTTAAAGTACTGTGAGAATCTTTATCTTTAATTCGTTTAATGTTTGCGCCGTTGTATGCCAATTAAATATTATTTTTAACAATTATTATTTTATAATTATAAACATAGTATTATATATTTCAATTTAAATGTCATTGAATTTCATCAGTTCTGAAATGTAAAGCACTGTAAAATTGAAAGAAAAACTCGGAAAGCTACAGTCGGCTTCAACCGACAGTAGGAGACCCTGTACTTTCCTTTGCACACACACACTAACATACACTCACACATGCACACATAGCGCAAAGTCACACGCAACCACACATACGCTCGCGCTGCTCCCCCCTTACCTAGTACAAGGAATTGAATCTTGAATATCTCCGGTGTTTATTATCCGATTGGGCCGAGATTCACAGAACAGATAAAGATTATCATAAGATTATCGTATGCCACACAAGTTTGTATGTTTAAAATTGTGGGTGTGGCAGTTTTTCGCGGTTTTTGGGGGAGGGGGGGGGGGGGAGGTATCAAAAATCTAAAACAAAATTGATCTGCTTGCACTATACGGGCATCTAACTGCCAAATATGATGTCTCTAGCTCTTACAGTTTCCGAGATCTAGGTGTTCATACGGACGGACAGACGGACGGACGGACAGACAGACGGACATGGCTAGATCGACTCAGCTCGTCGTCCTGATCAAGAATATATATACTTTGTGGGGTCTGCCACGCCTCCTTCTGCCTGTTACATACATTTCGGGCTTGCACAATCTTAATAGACCCTTTTGTACTTTTTTAAAGTACAGGGTCTAAAAATTAAAATGAATACACGTTATATACTTAAGAAAAAGGTAGCTTACCTGATGGACCTCACACGTCTTCAGATAGAATATACTCATATGCTGATAAGCTAGAACTCATCGAAAGAGTCCACAGACTGGAACCTTCTCGCCTTTTAGGAAGTGTGACTATAGTGTTGCTGCAGCCTGCGAATAAATGGCAGAAATACTATATAGTTAAGATGACAATAAGAGAATGTTGAAATAGTCTAATCAGCTAGCACAATTTATGTTTGAGTTTTGGTAAATGCATACTGCTGTGGCACTGTACACAATTAGTATTATATGGTTTTAATGTGTATAATTAATTAATAAATTTATGATCTACTTACATCTGTCTGTTGTCCGAGTCATCTTCCCTTGGAAGTAACACACATGACATTGTTCTTTGATACAAATACAACTTCCACTAGTTCCAAGGAGCCCGTGGCCGTTCCTCCTAGCGCACGAGCACTTGCAAGCCGCCATCTTCGCAGGGTGCTTGCGCCTTCAACGCACTTATTTCGATGCGCGTCCCACAGTTCATTAGAGTTGGTTGCACACAGCAAACGGCAATATTACGATTCTCGCGTGGATAAGGTTAGGACTACAATTGACAAGCACAATGCAACCATTTCACTGGAGTCCTACGCCACACCTGCGGCAGAAACTTTGCATTGTACTACGCACAACCCAAAACGTTTGCATAATCGCAAATGAGCTTTTCTTCTGAAAGTGACACCTGCAAGCAGGCAAACGTTGGAGCTTGGGTGAAGGTACAATACAAGGCCTTTGCCTCAGATGTGAAATTGGAATCCAATGAGATGGACACCTTGTGTTTGCCAGTTGAAGATCTAACCGTATCCACGTAAGAGTCGTATCATTGCCACTGACTGTGCGCAATAGAATCGAATGAGTTGCGAGTCCCGAACCGAATTACGTGCATTGGAAGCGCATACACATTACAAAGAGAACGAATTCCACGTGGTCGATTACTCGGAGACGCCGTGGCGACCGCCCTTTCCCAAGATGACGCTGTGCTTTCAGTTGGCGAGGAGAACTAAAATCCAATGGCGTGGTCTAGGGCTGGCAACATTTATTGTCAATAAGATAGGACTGTTATCGATGTTTGGAATACATTTATTTAAAAATGTAATTATCACTTGCAAAACTTACTTTATTACTTTTTATTGAAAGTTTGCTTTAATGCAAAAGAACAATATATTTTTTTTTATTGATGTAGATGTCGATAGCACAGCATGCTGATAGACTTAATATTCGATATTAATAAAGGTGCTTAATTCGCAAACCTTAGAATAAATGATTTATTAACTAGAAAAGTGCATTTTATTTTACGACTTTTATATATATATAATTAAGTATAATCGAATATATAACTGAGCATGCACCTATCGATAAACGATAAACGGTTTCGAGCACTCAATATGTGAGAATGTGTGTAAATCAGTGTTGCCAATTTGTCCTTTTTCCGGACAGATCTGTCCATTTTTAAACTGGCATTGCCGGAAAAATTCTAAAACGTCCCCTGTCCGGAAAAAATGCCTTTTTTTAATATAATCTATCCTTTTTTCATCCTTTTTTTTTATTTTTGTAAATCGCTCATATAACTTATCATTATCAACAACGTGGCATCGCTTTCATATTATGATTTTACGTATTCGATAAGCATTTTGATTGTAATCGAAATTATGTGTCTCGATTGGCGGTTGACTGTGTTTTGATTATAGGCTTATAATGCATATTTAAACTTTCCCAAAGAGAAACAAACCAAGTTTCGCGAGGATCCAGATAAGGAATACTCCAAGTATTGCAAGTGCAGTTTAAATGCAATAATTTTCCAAATTCGAGCGATGAGCAAAAAAAAAAAAAAAAAACATCTGCAAAATGCAGTGTCCTTCGCTCAGGTGAACAAATTACCATTTACACCAGTTTTAACTTCTGCCGTCAGGAAGCCTTTAACCGTTAACCTATGTTAACTAATGCTCAAGTACTCCATGAAAATAGTGAATTTCTATGAATAAATATATGAATATTAATAAAATAAAGTTGTCCTGTTTTTTTGTCCTTTTTTTTTTAATCTATCCTTTTTCTGTCCGTTTTTCCGGGCTCATCTGTCCTTTTTTTTTGGTGAGGAGTTGGCAACACTGGTGTAAATCAACACAGAATGGTATTGAACCTTGGGTGGTAATGCAAAATGGGATGAATATCTTGAATGGAATCGCTAAACGAGTGTGTTCACTGACTTTCGCTGAGTGCAGTGTAGGTGAATTGTGTAGGGTGCGGTTGGCTTGATGGGCTCTTGTCGGTTCCGCCCAAGTCTGGGTCGAGCGTGCCGTATTTTCTTCAAAGTTAATATGTATTTACATGCCACGAAACGCAGCGCGTTGTAGATGGCGCCACAAGAAGACAACGCAGACAACCGCAACTCAACCGGCTCACAGAAGGGGGTTAATGGAACATGGGGGGCTGGAGAGAGGCAGGGCGTACAAGTAGGCAACAAGCCTAGCAACAAATTCTTGTCATTTGCAGCTGCTACGCCAACAACAGTGCACAGAACGAACGACAAATAACGAGCAATTGGTGTAGGAGGAAGTTGGGCAGTGGGGTGCTTAGGGCAGGGCAGGTCCTTTAGGTTCTATGGAAGTTCTACGGTACACGGTGAAGGGCGACAGTTGAGCGAGCGTCAAGTTTTTGCTGGGGCTACAAATGACAACTTCAAGTTCATAAAAGCGCAACTAATGTGCATAAAATACTTTTTGATATATGTATGCGTGTGCACATACATACATGGGTATAGGTCTGTGTTAGCCCCTTGAAGCATTTGGCATTCTTGGCATTTTATTTGCCGCTTCCCTTTCATATTTTCGTAAACAAACATTAACGTAAAACTTTTGCCTTTTCTTTCCGCATGTTTCGCCGTCCACTCCTCCACTTTTCACCGTTTCTCCCGCCATTTGGTGTCATTTTTTGCGAGCCCTCATTTTATTGTGTTTCCTTTACTTTTCCAGTTTTGCTGGCGCATTGTTTTTACCTTCCCTCTTGTCAAACTGTACCCTATAGCGTGTGGCAATTGACGGGCATGCTCAACTAACTTATCTTTTCTTACTCATTTTACTTGCTTTTTTATACCAATTTTGTTGCAGTTATTTCTTGATATTCAATTAAGTAAACATTGGTCTAATAGTAACATAAAATTGCAGTAAAACTAAACTTGACTTTTATTTCAATAAAATTTATTTAATTTACCATAAAATAATTTACCCATTGTTCTTGGAATTGTCGTAACAAAAAAGAAGGAATTTCAATAGGAAATTACTTTGCAATTACATATGTATGTGTGTAAAGGGTATTTGGTGGTCGCCTATTTGAGAGACATGCAATGTTGCCCCTCATTGACTGCAGCGTGGAGCAAACGAAGGAAAGCCAAGCCAAGAACAGAGCAAATAAGTTTCAAGAAATCACACAGAAGAAACAAAACTTTTCACATTGACATGTTTTGGCTGACAAAGAGTCATACACACACAACACACAACACACACGCACACACTCACACTCACATGTATTCATAACTGTAGCCTATACCCCAACAAAAGTTAGCGTTGGCAATCCCAATGCCAATTTCTCCCAGGACGCATCAATTTGCTCACCCTGCGTTCGAGGAGAAAACTCTTCTCTCTTTCCCCTCAGCCATTTTTGTTGTTTGCCATATTCATGCCATTTATCTGCTGCTGTCATTGCCGTTGCCCTGTAGCAGTGTTGTAAATGCATTTGATGCTGGCGTAGAAAAAGTTTCTTGTTTATATTCGTTTATTGTTTATAAATGGTTGATAAGTGATGCCTGGGCTATGCCCGGTGGCAAACGCCGTTGCCTGACTTGCAGTTTGCGTTTAATTCGGGCTGCCACAGCTGATAGGTCTGGCAACGCTGCTGCACTTCAAATCGTAATAAATGACGCTAAAATAAATATTGGAAGAGTCAACGAAACTTTTGTGGAAACAACTTTATTAACTACGTTGTGAGTGGGAAGAATTTCCGCTTTTCATTGACTTAGCTCAGTTAAAAGTGTATCTGCGCTTGAGTGTGATATTGGGCAATAGCTTGATCAACCCTGCCAGGCAATTTCAATTACAAGCATAGTCTTTCCAGGGCGTATCATGTTCTTGTTCAGAGTGCCACAGCTACAACTCAATTAGTTTGGGGTGGTGCTCCATCCGCTCAATCAGTGCAAAGGGGGCAAAAAAAAGAAGCGAATTTTCATTCATATCGCAATGCCTTTGGCTCAATGCCCGCAAAAAAAGAGCACAAAATAAAATAAAAAACTCTACCCTAAGAACAACAGAGACTGCTGCAGACCCCTTAACCCACCACCCTTCCCCTCCGGTCCCGTCCTCTCTAGCCACTATCTAGCCACTATCTAGCCTGAATGCTGTGAACTATTTAGAAAATGTAAGTGACCCTCTTAGTTCGTTTATCTCGCATTTTATTTTGCTTCGGCCAAAAAGCTTCGGCGGTTTTTGGATAATTTTGTTTATTAAAAGTTTCCTGACCTCATAGTCTTCCCCTCCGTACTTCAACCGCTTCGCTATCCTTAAAAAGTTTTCATTCTTATGCTTCGTTTTGGTCATGTTGCGAAATTAATTTTTGGTGCTTTTTTTTTTAGACCCTGTACTTTAAAAAAGTACAAAAGGGTCTATTAAGATTGTGCAAGTCCGAAATGTATGTAACAGGCAGAAGGAGGCGTGGCAGACCCCATAAAGTATATATATTCTTGATCAGGACGACGAGCTGAGTCGATCTAGCCATGTCCGTCTGTCCGTCCGTCCGTCCGTCCGTCCGTCTGTCCGTCTGTATGAACACCTAGATCTCGGAAACTATTGGAGCTAGAGACTTCATTTTTTTTTTGTTAGGTTTGTGTATTACATAAGCAGGTCAAGTTTGTTTCAAATGTTTGAAAAGTCATCCCCCTCCCCCTCAAATTTACAAAAATGTTTTTAGTATGTACAGTTTTAGAGTCACTTCATTTTTCGCAGGATTAAAGCTTTAGATGCTTTGCATGTTTGGTGCAAGTTGCAGCGCAATCGGATAAGAAACACCGGAGATATTCGACAAACAATTTTCAGTACTAGGCATTTGGGTAGGGGAGGGGGGAAGCCACACTGTACGCGGCTACTAGGGCGTATGCGTGATTTTTGATTGTGAGTGTGAATTTCTGTATTAGTATTGGTTATTATTTGTATTTTAGTGTATATTTGTATGAATAAGTGTATGTGTGTGTGTATAAGTGCATGTGTATGTGTATGTGAGTATGTACATATATGCTGATGCTATTATGGACTGTACGGACTATTATGGACTAATATGGACTCCCAGGGCAAATCAAAGTACAGGGTCACCTACTGTCGGTTGCGTCCGACTGTAGCTTTGCGTCCGACTGTCGCTTTCCCTACTTTTTTTGGTTTGGTTTAGTGTGGTGTGTTAGGGTTGCCAAGTGCCATTAGTGTTGGCTGCTTTGGCAGCAGATCCAGCGACATACATAGTTAAATTAGCTAAACATTGTGGTGGTTCGCTTCGAAAGGCGGTCTGTGTTTTAGGGCGTGGCATGTGCAGTCACGTTTGATGAAAAAGGAAAGAAAACTTCGCACTGTACTGTGGGTGGCAACTCTGCGCACCGGGTGGCATGCTTGTAATGGCATTGCTTCTGCATTTCACTACGCTTGCCAGCAGAAAGTTTTCGCATAAAAATTGAGATAATGCTTGGCAACTCTGGCCATTCCCTAGTACGCCAAAAGGGGCGTTTCCACTAAGCGGTTACAGCTAGTATGTTGCAATCTCTTTCTGAGCTGCCTGTGTTGCCATTGAATGCATTTTTAGATCTGGTAATAATTTATCGCAATATAACTTCTATCATAGAAAACATTTAATAGAAAACATCGTGTAAATATCGATATGTCATCAAGTTGACATCGATGGCATTCATTATATGACAAGTACTGTCAGTGGAAATTATATTTTATCCACCGTTGGGGTTGCTAGCATTATTTCATTTTTCTGCGTTGTGCAATTGTGAAAAAGATTAATCTAATTGAAAATGCCAAATTATGTAAGTGAATTGCAGACATATGTATGTAGCTCTATCTAAAGGTTACTTATCCAAAACAATTCCTCTACAGTATGCATTTCAGTGTCAAAATGAACAAGCCAATCCTTCCTTTGGATTGTGCCAGGAGTGCGGGGCTCAGAATCAAGCAGCTTGTAATCAATTGGAGATCGAGATTAACGAATTGAACTCGGAGAAGAAACTGGAGAAATGGAAAAAAGAGGTTGATCACTTAATTGAACTGGTAAAAAGTCCAGTTTTGAGCGATGCAAATAAACTGAAGTTGCACGATATTATATTGGACAAGTATATTGACGTGAAGCGCGAACTGGAGGATTACAAAATGAAAAATAAATAAATATCACTTTAATTAACTAATAACTAAGATTTGCTGTAGATATTTACTAAGCAATTGCAGCGAATAGCATTGGAAGTTCTCTCCGTTCACTAGTCTAAAACGGGTCTAATACATTAGTTAAGGACGTTTATACTAAACGGGTTTACTAAGGGTTAGTAAATGTATTGTATCCCGTTGTTCATGAACTTCACTTGTGTGCTTTCTATCAACATTCTTATTGCCATACTACTTAATGAAAGCGTTGCCAGATGGTTATACAATTTGAACTTATACGTTGGGATTCAAACATATCCGCTATGTCTATGTCTTTATTTGTTTTGGAAGAAGCTATAAAGGCCTTTCCTTTATGCCATCGCATATATTATTTATAAATGCATCCGATCGAATATAAAAGATTTAACTAAAACGGCTGTAGTTCCATCAAAAATATAGTATGCAATTAAAAACACCGAGTATATCGAGAATATCGATATGTCATCAAGTTAGCATAGGCATCGATAGCATTCATTACTTGACAAGGACTGTCAGTAGAAATTTTATTCAGTCGACAGCTGGGATTACTTGCATACATCATTTTTGTGCTTTGTGAAATTGTGAACAAATCAAAGAAATATCAAATTGACAATGGGAAGTTATGTAAGTGAAACTCGGACATGACTATGTTACTGTTAGAGATTACCTAATCCAACATAATTCCTGTACAGCACGCATTCCAGTGCCAGAATGGAAATGCCAGCGTGTGTCCTCTCTATGGATTGTGCCCGGAGTGCCAGGCTCAGAACTTGGAGATTGATAATCAAATATTGAACATCTTGATAGTAGAAATGGGCTTCTTGGAGCGAAATTTGGAGGAATTGGAATACGATTTCAACGAATATAATTTGCTGACTCAACATGGATTTCTCACCGAAGAAGATGACCAGATGTCGTATGACTTTCTAATGGACAAGTATTATGATTTGTTGCACGAAATGGATGAGTTTATGGCTCTATATAATGCATTAATCGGTTGAAGACGTTTAATAACACTAGAGAAAACAAATAACTGCAATTTATACAAATTATATCAACCAATTGCCTCAAATATAACTCGAACACATCGACACACACACACACACTCAAGACGTGTGGTTGTGCATAAAAACCGAACAGAGAGTACTATAATTTATATACTTATATATAAACATATATGTATGTTTATTCACCAGCAGATGTCTCTATAGAAAGGTTTGGTTGCTGGAGTGACCTCGCGTTTGGTCTATGTCAGCAGATCCGATTCCTTGCTACCTCCAGGAGTGGGGAGTGCCTCTTGCGGGATCTCATCAATGCACACAGGATGTGTTCCAGTGTCTCCGCCTTCCGGCTGTCATCCCTGACTACTAGACCCATTCAATGTCCTGTTGGTATGCCTCAAATACTCTGTCAGTCCGTAAGAGAGTCTCAGGTTGAGCTCTGCACTGTAGACTCCTGCTCCCACTGTTTCTGCCATCTTAGAACTAGTTTATGTTAACATGTACCAGATCTCAGTGCATGCAACGATTGAGGGTTTCCATAAGTGGGTTGCTGGGCTGTTATCCGGCTAGATTAGTATACATTTTGTAAGGGTAGAAATAGAAGAGAGCGAATCACAAATTAATCTTAATGAAAGGTATATTTTGCTATACCATTTATTATGCACTGATGCAATTAAAGACTCTACCTCTTACTCTGTACCCCTCCCTGCCCCTGCCCATAACCCCGGTCAACTGAGGTGCCTCACCTTTGGCTGTTAATTTGATACTAGACTCGCATCATTTAACATTTAGTTAGCTCTGTTTAAGCATCTGTTTGGGATCTGTGGGTATTTGCAGCTGAATTTATTTGATGTGCCCCATAGAAAGAAGCCCTTGGGGTCGGCGGTGGGAGGTGTGCGAATAGCAATTTGCCACCCAATCCCAAATGTAATCAGTGCCATTCCCCATATTCATTTATGTTCAAATGGGAAATGGACCAGGTCCACATTATATTTGGCCAGCTGAGATAAAATGTTCGTGTCACGCGTTAAGCTCGTAAATAAAATACACACACATACACACACGCACACACACATGCCGACACTAAGCTAATTAAAATACAGTGAGAGAAAAAAAGGGTAGGCTGCCGTTTAATTTGGAGGCATAATTTGTGTCGCCATTTGCAATTGGCAATTGGCATTTCACATTTGCATTTGTGTGTGCCCGTGTGTGTGTGTGTGCGTGTGTGTTAATCACGATTATGCATAATTAATTCGAATTATGCATAAACACAAATTAATAGACAAAATAAACGCATATTGCATCAATTAGTAGTGTGAAGTATCTATCGCACACACACATCTTAGCTCGGATTGGGGTCTTAGCAGTGCCCTGAGCTACACATAAACCGCAAAACTGATAACCTCATTTCATCTTTAAAGCCCGCCCCTTCTCCATCGCCCCGCCAACACGAACAATAAATGGAGTTATCGTGAAATATGAAACAAGTCCCAACAAATCCCTGAACAATGGTCAGACAGACAGACTCACACACACACAGAGATACACACACAGATACACTCGCAGAGACAGGGCGTGTTGAAGCTGAAAAGGATTCAACGCTCCACTTGCAATTTCCGCAAATAAATATATACGGACATATATACTATATATATATAAAATAAATCTTTGTTTAAATACCCAAAGAATGTTGGCAAATATTTTGCACACACACTCGCACACACACACACACACACATGGCTCTTAAGGGTCGCGCTATCATCGGTTCGTGCGAAATAAAAGAGAAAGGCAACCCCATAAATAATATTCAGCAGCATCAAATCCGCTTTAAAACGAGCCCAACTCCCATAACAAAATCCCCAGTTTTTCCTTTCGCTCTCGCTCTGTCACTCTCGCTCTCGCTCTCTCTCAGTCTCAATCTCTCCTTCACACTCCTACTTACACTCCTTGGTCCTGGCTCGCTTGGCCTGGTCAGTGGTCAAACATTAACTCAAGTCCCCCCGCCCCCGGCCAGGACCCTCTTGTACCCAACACATAAAAACCCTAACACAAAAGCAATGGCAACAGCAACAGCATTACCGTTATTTCGCACACTTTAAAATGGCGAGAGTTCTCTAACGGTACTTATGTAGGTGCTGTAAATATTATAGAGCAAACTTCAAATATTTTTATAGATTTTTTCCTGATTTAAATTTTGTTTATTTTTATTTATATTTTAACTCTCTTTATTTTTTCTATTTAACAGTTTTAAAGTGAAATAAAAATGCTATGATACGAGTATACTAATTAACTATTAGCATTATTTTACTATTTTAAAGTTTAAGCCAGCGCCAAAGATCTGGGAGCAGAGTCTGCTCTTTCCGTTATTCATATATATTATAACGTATAACGGTATTTTTTGTGTGTCAGCTAACGGTATTACTCTCGGGTTAGAATTTCGTGCCCACCGCTGGTTTCAACTATCAGACACTAAGACATTAAGGAATTGTCCTTTCGATTAGTTTTCTAAAGCGATACGACATTGAGATTACACACACACACATATGTATATGTATTTATTTGAATACAGAAACTTATTTTACTTCTTGTCCATGTTCACTTTAGCCAGTGTCCACTGTACTAAATGGCAAACTTGATCAAATAAACGAGCAGCGATTAAAATGCAGTGGCCGTGTCTGAAATTTAAAGTCTGTATAGTACTTATTATATGTATACTATATGTACGCCTGTCTGACTGTGTGTGTGTGTGTGTGTGTGTGTGCAGGGGGGCGTGTCAGTGTGCACGTTACGCCCTAATAACCTACAAAATAGTTGGCACAGACACAAAACAGCTCGTCATTTCAATGCGAGAGTGTGTGTCCGCTCTCCCAGTGCTGTGTGTGGGCCACACGAGTTGAACTATGCAAAAACAAACGCAGAGCAGAGCAGAGTCTGACTGACAACGGCAAAAAGCAACACAACAAAATAAAACTCGAATAAAATGGGGAAAAAAATATACATACGTATAAAAAAGAGAAATATGCGGAAAAAACGGGAAGTAGGAAATGGCACACACACACACACACGCACACACAAACAGACTAGAGAGTGGGAAGCTCGCAGACAAAACTAATCGCAGTTTCCTTGTGCATTTCGGCTTTGGTTTACGCCATTTCTGTTTGGCATTTTGCTTATCCGTTTTAGTTTTGCATTTTGCAGCCACAGTAAAGGAAACAGCGACAGAGAGAGAGAGCGAGAGTGGGGGAGAGGGGAACATGAGAGCAGAGCTGAACAGAACAGAAGAGAATTACGCTAAACGAGATGCAAATGCCGCAATATCGATGCTGAGATGCAATCAAAAAATCAGAAATGCGAAACTTTACTGCATTGCTGCTGTCAATGCGTAAAAACTTGACTGACAACTATCGCAGTGAGCAACAAGTTTCGACAAGTTTCAACAAGTTTCGACAAGTTTTATTAGTCCTACAGTAGTGCATAGCTGTGCCTTATTGCCATACTCAGCGAATTATTCCATTGTCTTGCGTCACAGTGTGGGGCCAAGGAGATTGTAAGTTTTCAAAATTGTGAGAATTTATCAGCTGGTTACTTGGCTACGATATCTGGAGATGGTAAAAGGATCTCATAAATATATTTTAAATTTCCTATATTTAAACCCTGTACTTAATAAAAGTACAAAAGTTTAGTTTATGTTTTTAATTTGTTATCTCATCCCCTACCCCTCTAATTTGCAAAAATGTGCTTAGCATATACAGTTTTAGAGTCACTGGATTCCTTTGCAATAAAGCTTTGGATGCTTTCAATGTTTGGTGCGATTTGCAGCCCAATCGGATAATAAACTCCGGAGATAATCAATTTTCTGTAGTAGGTATTTGGCTGGAGGAGGGGAAGCTACAGTGTACTGGGGCACTATGGCGTATGCGTGATTTTTGATTGTGAGTTTGAATTTATTGTTTGTATTTGCGCGTATATTTGTATGTATACATACATATGTATATATGTATGTGTATGTCAGTATGTACATATATGCTGCTGCTATTATCGGGTAAATCAAATCAAATCAAAGGCAAATCAAAGTACAGGGTCTCCTACTATCGGTTGCGTCAGATTGTAGCTTTCCCTACTTTTGTATTTTGAAATATACAAATTCGAGAATTATACTAAACACTAGATGAAATTTAATTATCAATATTCAATCTCCAATCTCAGTTAATTGATCTCTGATAAAGCCATAGAATACAACACTAAAATATTATTATTATCTATACTGTGTAAAAGGTCTATAAATTAAGCTTTTGAACTCAAGAACTGCTAGAGATTTTCTAAAAATATTGTATATATTTACATCCGTAACTTCTGTCGGAAATATAAACATTTCTGTAGAATGTCTTTCAGCTCATATGTCTCTCTACGTATCACACTTTCAATGCCCGCGTATATGTATGAGAGTATTGCATTAAAAAAGCTACACATAGTTAATCTGCTTTCATTTCATTTAGCTGCTGGCATTAACAAGTACGAGTATCTCAAAGATACTCACACATGCACAGACATGTGTCTCTGAGATACACTCCATCGCACACACGCATCACTCAAAACAACATGACGTCGCGTCAAGGCTGTGTGCGTGTGTGAGTGTGTGTATGGGCGTGTGTGTGTGTGCTTTTGACAGCCATCCTTCAAAAAGTATTTATACCTTACCTATGCCAGCAATTCGTATTTATCCTTCTGGTTTGACCCAATTCGGGCCAACTTCTCATGTCTTGTATCTGTATCTATGAATCTGAATCTGCGTCAATGCCTGAGTCTGAATCTTAATATGGCGAACTTTTCTGTACTGTATAGATGACTTCATTTGCAGAATTTTAAATTCAGCTGCGTAATTGAAAATGCTGTCAAGAAAATACCAAATTGGCGCTGTCAACTCATTTGACATCTTAGGGGCAGGCGGGTGGAGGGGTTTTCCATGGGGTTTGGGCACGTTCATAAATTTTACTAACATTTTCTGAAAACTATAAAATAAATTCATTTGTAACATTTGGGAGAAATCCAATCTAGGCAAATAGATTAATTTGAAATACTATGTCTAGATTCAAAGGCAAGTGAAGTTACTCTGCTGTAGATAGATTATAAATGACAATAGTTTGATTGATAATTACACAGATAGATGCGTGAAAATATAAAGATAGATAGGTTAAAGTTATGCTTTATATGTGAGCTAGATAAGGGAATAGATAGACGGATAGGTTAAGCAATAGATACTTATGTGGCGTGACAGACGTACAGATTGAAAAATAAAATATGTATAGACAGATATTTTGATTAACCAATAGAAACATAAAAAGACAGATGAATAATAATTTGAAAATAGATAAATTTAAAACATGATATACATATGTATAGTTAGTCCAATAGATGGATGAATGTATAGATAAGTTAAAGCATTGATATACATATACAGATACATATCCAAGACAATCCTTGTGCGGATTGATATGGATACAAAATAGTACGGTTTGAAGTTGAATACGCATAAATACAGATAAATGTTTATCAAAATACGTTGTATTAATAGATATCAGTAACAGATGTCTGCCAGGAAATAATCTTCCAGCTATGACTAAGCTGATATGTGCCTAAGTATGTGAACAACTATCATGATAAATTTATAATACCCCGCAGAGATTGTAAAGAAGGAAATGAAAAATCAAGTGGAGGCAAAACGTGTAAATAGAATTTATTGTTATGATTGCAGTTTGACCTGGCTGTCACACACACAGACACACACACACACACACACACACAGCCATATAAAAGAGTATGAACTGTGGACTGAGCCTCAAAGTTAATATTTAGTTTCAAGGCAAAAGCATTTGGCTGGCAGTCCAGCCAAGTGGGTCAAAGGCGTTACAACAAGACAAACTCAACAAATGAAATAGAAATAGAAACAGAGTGAGTAAGAGAGTGAGATAGTGTGAGAGCGAGAGAAGCATAGCAAATGTGAATGTGAGTGGGAGCAGTTGGAAAGCCTGTTAAACTGTTACACTAAAGCCCTCAAGAGTCAAGAGCTTAAAACTCTGCACGAGTTTCGTTAAAGCAAAACAAAAATATATAAAAATCAAGAAAAATTCTACAAATTCTAAAAAAAAACGTATATAAAAAAGAAAAGAAAAAAACATTAAAATTGCAATTTTATAAATCGCAGCAAAATGTGTGTGCGAATGAGTGTTACTCATGAGTGCAGCTGTGTGTGTGTGTGTGTGTGCACAACTCATAACAGAAAATGTATGAAAAATGCAGTGACCCAAGTTGGGGTTATTCTAAAGTTTTTCATGTCAAAGTTGGGTTTATTTTTCCGTTTGTATAATGGTAAAAATAAATACATTTCACTTGCAAAAATTTGTTGTACTAATTTGCAATCAGTTTGAACATGGCATCAACTCAATTCAAATGTAATTAACAAGTTTTATAACAATTTTCCACACTTTTCCACACTTTTCCACAATTTTCAACAATTTTCAACAATTTTATTGCGACTTGATGCTTTTTGTTGGCAAATTTCTCTATCTTTAAGTAGTAGATGCCGTAAGCTGCTGACCGAATCCGAAGCCATTTTCAACTTTAGCTTCAATTTCTGTGCGAGTTGATAAAGTTTCTGCTGACTTTTCACCTGTATGTGCTGCATTATAGTATATATATGTGAGTGTGTGTGTAACGGCAGTTTAGATTTGCATTTAGGGTAGTGTATTCTCCTGCTCTCGAACATGATAAAATTGCCCTTTGGAAATTAGTTGTGCCTTGATTCACATCAGCTTCTGCCAGTGACCCAGTTGCACTCACCTCTGCTATAATTCATATAAAATGTAGTGCTTAAGTGCTGATATTTCAGCCATAAATTCATGTGTTTGTCTGCCTGTCTGCAATTTTAATTACTTTCACTATTTATCAACTATTACCACAAGTGCAAGCTGAGTGGGGCAGAGTTCTCTATAGTTCCACGCTTCAGGCATGCTAGACACCAGTTTCGCTCAGTGTATGCCACAGAAGCAAATAAAGATGTGGCAAGCGGAAATTTAATATTGATTGTTGTTGCTGTTCTTGCTGTTCTTGCTGTATATGCAAATGGTTGCTCTTTCACTAAATCATCATGATACACTGCCTCAAACATTGAACTAGAGTCAAGCAGATAGTCAAATGGAGGAGGTTGAAAGTGTATAAAAGTGTGTGGCATGTTTGTAGAAAGCCTGTGCTGTGGTTTTGGTATCAGTCTTGCGGCTTTTGCTCACATTTTGCTGTTGCTATTTTTTTGTTGTCAGTTAATTAAAATGCTTAACTTGATTTCCTTTTGGGTTCAGCCAGATGAGCCTCTTTTTGTATTTGTTTGACTTGCTTTAGGCGCACAAAACACTGTTGCCTACTGCTTAAGTACTTGTACACTTGTGTTTGTGTTATTAGTCATTTGCACAATTTGTCGACAAGTGTAGTCTTTGATGTTGTACAAATCAGACGTACAACTGAATAGGTACATTGTATTTAAACAAACAGAAGTCGCTCAGTGTGAGTAATTAAATTTGAAGAAAAAGTTTTTTATTTATTCATTCAGTTATTAAACTAATTCATTTGAATTAAAATTTAAAGTTTGTTTTGCCCATCATCGTCTGGGAGTCTTTTTAGATTAAAATACCTTTCGGAAGTTGGGTAATACTAAAATCTGAAAACTATATATCTCAAGAATTTCATACGGAAACAGTCTTGAAATGGATCGCCTTTCACCTTTTACCTGCAAGCCCTTATTCAACAAGTTTACAATCTCAAAAGTCATAAATATATTATTAAAGTTATATAATTATACTCCATAAAGGTGATAAAGTAAAACAGACTTTAGATTTTAAAACTTTTAGTTTAGAAAGATTTCATTATTAAAATTACATTGAATTACATTGAAAAATTTATAGAAAATTTCATAAAATTCTACAAGTATTGCATTAGCCTTTACTTCAGCTCTTATATTTTATTTTATTATTTTGACTGTCCCTTTAGCTAGTCTGCTAACTCCACATTCGTTCACTTATAATTGAAATATGCGAGATATGTTGGAGTTTATTTTATTAAGAATTTCCCCGGCATTCAAAGATACTTTTGCTAGTGCTCTGTCGCTGGTATGGTATGTCATAGTAGCTCTCTCTGGTTGCATTTTCCTTGTAATTGAATTCCATTATGCGCTGCAACAGCAAAAAAAAAAGGAAATAAAAGGCTATGCCACATGCAATAACAAGCGAAATTTAGGCGAAAACGTGGAATTGCCTGCGGTTTTTCATACACATTTTTTTTCCACTTGCTGCAGTTGTTTTTTTTTTTGCTTGTTGATGGAGCGAGACCTGGTTTTTCCGGTGTAACACGCCAGTGACAATGACAGCAACACTGACAGCTACAACAACAACAGCAGCAGCAGCAGCAACAACAACAACCACAACGACAGCAACATGGATAATTAAAAATAATTTGCAGAGCGGAGGCTCTGGCAAACTAAAATTCAGGGAAATACAACCAGCAGGAACTTGGGGATGGGGTAGGCAGACACCGAGAGGCGACACCAGTTGACCAATACAAACGCACCACACACACACAAACACACACACGAACACGCATGCAACACGCACTGCATATGCTGAGGGGCAGCCAGGCATAGGCGTAGGGCTAGGACTGCACCATAGGCATATGCTATAAGTTCACACACACACACACACACACACACTCATCGAGTACAAAACTGGTACAAGCCACAAACATGCTGGCCAGGCACATACCAAAGGCACATCAACAGCAGCAACAGCAACAGCAACAGCTACAACAACAACATCAATATGCACCACATGGAGTCAGTCAAAAAGGTGCAAATAAAGCCTGACTCGACTCTTGCCAGTGATTAAAATTGAAAATGCGCGCCAAATACGAAACCAAGTCGAATTCGACAGTGCACGTGCAGGACTCTACCTACTATACTAACCAAAGGAAGAAAAAACAACATAGAAAATTAAAGGGAGTAGTGGGAGTAGTAGGAGCAGTGCTTGGCAGTTCAAGCTCAAAGAAAGTACGCTTTAAAGTTGTCAGTGTGACCAGCGTGACACGAAGTATGCACGCTCAAAAATGTGACCATATTACTGCAAGATTAAGATGCAATTTATATTAATTTTATAGAATAACTGAGAATTAACTTTCGATTTTTTGCTTTAGAATTTCAAAATAAGTTCCTTGAATTTAAAATAAACCCCAATTAAATTCTTTTTTTTTTAGAATTTGTAGTGTTATTTCAACAGTTTAATTAAAGTAAAATAAAAACAAATTGAATTCTTATTTTTAGAATGTTTAGTATTGTTTCAACAGTTAAATTAAAGTCAGCTTAAAAGCTTAAATACAGATTTTGCTTTATTTTAATTAAAAACCACATTAAATGTAACTAAGAAATTTGCTGAAAATATTAATAAAAATAAAATAGAAATATTTCAGTTAAAAACTCAAAATAAATTTAAGCTGGAAATATATTTGAAATTTAATAGATTTAAAATTAAAAACTTATATTTAATTTAAATACATTTTTGACTCTAGTCTTTTTTATAAATATTATTAAATAAATAGAGTTCAAAATGTGGGTTTTGTGACTGTTTGAAGGGATTGCGTGAAGGCTATGCTCTGCGGACACTATCACCTCTAGCTGCTTATACCCTGTAAAGAACAGTAACACACACACACTTACACACATGCATAGAATTGCACACACACAGAGCACATGACATGAGCATTTTTAAGTTTGAGTGACACGAAGTGAAGGCACAAAGTGCTTGCCAGCCAACCGGACAGACAGGCAGACAGACAAAGCAAAAGACGACAGATGGAATGAAGAGGGGGTGTGAGGCCACTGCAGGAAGCACTTAATGCAAGTGAAAACTTGCAAAAGCAACTGGCAAAAGGGTGGTTGGAAAGGGGCTGAGGGGGCACTGGGGGTCACTGGTTCACTTCAGATACAGCAGCAGCAGCAGCAGCAGCAGCAGCTTGGGCTTGGGCTCTTGGCCTGGCTTTGGCAGACAGGCAGACAGGCAGCTCAGTCACTCAGTCAAACAAACAAACAAACAAACAAATGGCCCAGGCGAAGAGGACAACAGCCAAAGTGAAAGTCACCTATAACACGAATGACAAAGAGATAGAGAGAGAGCTGAAGGATGAGGGATAACGAATGAGGGGGATAGTATGTATTGTAAATTGAATTGCATTCACCTTTTGGCCCCGCTAAGTGCAGCGAGTGCTAAAGGCATAAATATCATTTAATAACACGGATTATTTCTCAGCTGAAAAAGTGTTATTTTCACAGCAGTTTTCTTTTCCCTTTGCCCCTTTTCCACTTTGCACTTTGCACTTTTCACTTTGCCGTATTTAAGTTACAAATCTTTAAGGTTTCAGCTTCAAGCAAAAGCAGAGTATGCTAAATTCGTTGTACTACACCGGTCGAAATTTTGGCATTTTACTTAATAAGTGATCCAATTATACTAAAACAATTACCTAATTAACGTTGTCTATTCTTTAAATGAAAGATAAGTACAATATCCTACACAGTTTGGATGTAGGAAACCTCAGCTCTGGCGGGTTACTCGAGTTCATAGATCCTTTTAGGTCACTCTGCTTACTACTCCTATATAATAGTAATAATAAATAAAAGACAATTGCTAGAGTGCACCGAAATACGTGAGATACAGCCATCGATGCGATATGGAAGGACACTTGGTTAAATATTTGCCGACCACTGTTACTATGGCTTATTATAAGCAGCTATGTATGCGATAAATTTTATGCTTGAAATTGCATTTTATTTGCAGTAATTACTATTAATTGAAGCACAGTTCTCGCCATAATAAGTAAGTGCTGCTTCTTCTTACTCTCTTAATGGTGTCAGCGTGTCAGCTGTGCTTCCTGCAAGTGTTGTGGCTTTAAAAAAACGAATTGCACTTCCGTTTTATTATCAGGACTCGACAAATGGTCAGTGGTTGGGCTCAGCTTATACGCTGTTCAGTTGTAAGCTACCAAACAAAAGGAAGGGTATGCTGTAGTCTATACGAAAGTACATGTGATACCTCTTCCTAACAGAACGTGAACTAGTTTAAAGAGTTGAATTCTATTGCATAAAATGTATCTCAATCTCACTTTTGGATAACTGACTCTAGAGCGTATCTCTATAGTCGTGCAGTCTGCTCTACATTTTCGTTTATGCTTTTTGCTTCTTTTTGCTGGCATGTCGAACATTTTCATTGGTTTTCATTACGGTTTGGCAGTCACACATTTTGCGCTCAATGGCCAACTGACACTCAACGCATTGCGATTCGTATAATTTATGCATCAATTTGTACGTTTTCACGTGTGTGCGTGCTTTCTGTTTCCACATGCATTCGCCAAAATATGCGACACACACTCACACACACACAAGCATACATATTCAATAAAATGTTCAAATAAAAAGGAAATGAAGTTGCCGTTGAATTGAGTGAATTATACTCAAACATATCCTATGCTCAGACTTGGCCTCTATCATATACTATTTATTACTATTTATAGCTCGATTTTGTTTCAATTCTTAGCACAGTTAGTGAGAGATTGAACTGTACTTATGCTTAGAAAAAAGTGTCATTAAAACATGTTTTATTTGCAGCAGATATCATGAATGGAAAAGACCATTTACTCTCATTTAGACACACTTTTATTTATGTATTTTAGTATATTTTCATTTATGTATACTACCCATAGAATGTATGGTTAAACAAAGGGTATACTTATATTTATACATCGCATATTTTTAAGCTACCTATTTTGTCATCTCTTTAATGTACAGGGTATAAAACAGTAGCGAAAATCGTTGAAAGAAATTTGCATTGCAGCAGCAACTGCCTCACGCTGTCGATTCTTCTGTCCTTTCTCCCCTTCCTCCGCTGTCTCCGTCGTCTGTTGTCTCTTATTTTTGAAATTTTCCTGTTTTGTGTTGTGTTGTGTTGTGAAAAGTGAAAACGCAGCACAGCGCAGCAATAAAACCGCACTGAAACCAAAAATATGTGCCAATTTTTATTATGGGCGCAGTCAAACGGCAAAAAGCCAAATGACAATGCCACATGACGTACACAACAAAAAAATTACCTACAAATATTGCAAATAGAGACCGACTGTAAAACAAGGCACAGCAGAGACGGGAAGAGAGTGAACTAAGGATAGAGAAGGGGGAGAAAACAACGCTAAGGGAGGGATAGTTATGCATATATATAAAAACTCGAAAAGCTACAGTCGGATGCAACCGACAGTGGGAGACCCTGTACTTTCTCTTGCATCAGCTAACGCTAACAATATACACACACACACACACACACACATATATCGCAAAGTCAAATGCTACCACGCATACACACTTCTGTACATACATTAAGTGCATGCTCGCTTCTCCCCCATGCCTAGAACAGAAACTTTAATCTCGAATATCTCCGGTGTTTATTATCCGATTGGGCGACAATTCACAGCACAGATAGAGGTTAACTTAAGATTATTCTATGCCAAGTTTATATCTTTAAAATTGTGATGATGATGTGATATGGTGTCTCTAGCTCTTACAGTTTTCGAGATCTAGGTGTTCATATGGACGGACAGACGGACATGGCTAGATCGATTCAGCTCGTCGTCCTGATCAAGAATAGTTATACTTTATGGGGTTTGCCACGCCTCCTTCTGCCTGTTACATACATTTCTGTTTTGCACAAACCTAATAGACCTTTTTGTACTTTTTTTAAGTACAGGGTCTAAAAACTGCATTTAGCTAATGGAAAACTATACTTCCTGCATTAATTTTAGCTGAATACATTAAACAAATGTGAAACTTTATTCTATAGGAATTTGTTGTTGCTATGCTAGCATTTTTAGAGCTTTGTCTAATATAATATGTATTATAAATAAAAGACTATATGCATAGATATTAATTTTTAAGTTTCAGTCAACTGTTGAACAAATGTTTCTTTAAAAAGTTATTAGTTCTTTAACCACATGGCATATGAGGAGAAATATTGCAATAGTCAAATGATATGAAAGACAACTATTTATTATAATAATTAAATCAAAATAATACTAAACACACAAATTGTAATATAGAGAGAAATATTGAAATAATTAAAGTAAAAATAAACCCACAATTATTTAAAATATGAAAAGGTATATCAAAATAATTTAAATAGTATATAACACACAAATAACAATATTTTGTTAGTATTTATATTATTTACTAAGTAATAGGTATTATTTATATTAAACTTTGATAATTCATTTATTTATTTAAATGCACTTTTTAAATCAATAAATTCTTGAAAAATAATCGTTATGATTCATGATCCAAGTAACCTGTTGAACACAATCACTATTTGGTAACGTCTCAAACTTCTCGGATTCAAGTTCACGTTGCCTTTTGTCATTAAACCTATAAACTTATTTCAACATCAAGCGTCCTGTATGCCAACAAATAAATTCTTTGAAAAGTCACTGAATTTTTTATTTAGTGAAACTACGAAAAAATTGATAAAGCAATAGAAATGGAAGACACTGTAAGTTGCAAAGCTGCTGAACAGTTAGCATAATAGTAATCATAGTAATTGTACTTGCTGTGCTGTGCTTTTCTCAAAAAACAGCCTGAGTTTATAGAGTCTCAGATGAACAAACTCCGCGAGCAGCTCGAGGACTTGATTCAGGGCTTCATGGTCTCGCTGATTGAATATGAAATGTGCGTAAATCAGATGATACAGCTGGAGGGCAGTAATGGTCCGAATAAAGAGATATGGGAGAGTCAACTAGTTAGTATTGATGATCTGATTTTCATATTTACTGCAGATGAACAACTAATAGGTCAATATGTCATGGAATGAATACCAATTTGAGTCTATGGTTTCATATTCGCAATCAAATAAATATTAGTTTTATAATAATTTAAAAACTGAGCTGAAGGATAAACTGTGTGGAATTATACATTCTATAGCCAAGTCCTCATCAATCAGAAACATCCTTATGATAACAAATAGAAGTCTCCTCTTGCTGAGGTCTCCTTTCTGATAGGAGTTTTTCTTTATAGTCTTGCTGACTTCACTCTGCTTCACCTGGATTATTAACAGAATAGGAATAGTTCAGAGACCGCAGCAGCTTATTACTTATTGTCTTGTTATGCTGAATGCTTAGCAGTTCCTCTTGAGAATTCTGTAGTCATATTATGAACCCTCGTATATCCATATACAGGATCTGTTTAACTCTTTTCTTTAACCTTTTCTTATTATTATTCGTATTATTCGTATCGCTATAAACCAGGTAACAGTTCAGGTTTTATCATGGATATTCAAAAGCTTTAAGCGGTAAACGGTTAACATTGTTTGGTTTCCATTCGGTTCATGTTCTCTTTTCAAAATACAGCGATAAAAACTCAGCAAAAAAATCTGTTATAAAACGACATTTTTATTGATTAGAAATTGAATAGAATGATTCAGAAAAAAGTGTATAAAAACCATTGTGAAATAAAATTGAGAAACGTGTAAAACTGACGAAACTTTTAATGGCTCTATATCTACACAATTTGTGCATTGTCACTGTTGGTGTCGATCCGGTTCTATGTAGTTGTAGCTGCAACTGCACTCTATCCAGTTCCTATTGCTGTGGTACTAGTTGTAGTCGTTTATTATTGGAAATCGCAAAACGCATGTCCATTACTAATTTCCAGAGTGCATTCTTTTATTTGTTGTATACTTTTTGCATTGTGATATGTTCACATGGAAAATTGTCAAGCCGTTAACACTGGCTAACATCTACAGCAATAACAAGCGCAAATATTGTCAAATTCAACAGCACAGAAGGCTGCAGTCGTGTCTGCTAGCAGAAGGTATTCATGGTAATTTTTTTTTTTTTTTTTTTTTTTAAAGCTTGGATTTATTTATTGGATCTTCTCTTTAAGAGTCTAACAATAAGGTAGCAAATCTTAAAATAAAACATTATCTAACAGTTTAATTTTAACTGAATAGAGATTACGTGGACCTAATAATTAGCAGTGGATGGGAAGTCGTTGCGGCGAAGACGAGAGCTGCTGGAAACTTGCGTGAGCGCTCTCGCGAGATGATTTGGATGTACTGATAACCTGTTGTGGTACTTTGTTGTGATTTCTGCTATCTCTTCTCTGACGAGTGGTATGTGAAGATCCTTGTGAATGTTATCATTCCGAACGTACCACAACAGGTTATGAGTACATCCAAATCATCTCGCGAGAGCGCTCACGCAAGTTTCCAGCAGCTCTCGTCTTCGCCGCAACTGACTTCCCCAATCCACTGCTAATTACTAGGTCCACGTAATCTCTATTCAGTTAAAATTAAACTGTTAGACAATGTTTTATTTTAAGATTTGCTACCTTATTGTTAGACTCTTAAAGAGAGAGATCCAAATAAATAAATCCAAGCTTTAAAAAAAAAAAA